>VYZP01060122.1:8622-26783 GCA_013400635.1 Hypocryptadius cinnamomeus
TTCTGTCCTGTGCTCTTCCCCCTTGGACAGCTTTGGTTGCTGAGTTCCTGGTGTCACACTGGTGAACAGAAGCTCAGAGTTTGAAGAGGGCCCTGCTGGAGGTGTGAGCACCCCTAAGAGCCAGGCTGGAGTATCTTCTGTGGGTTGGTGGGCATGGCAGGACTGTTGCTTTGTTTCCTAAAGGAATCTGTCACTTCAGTTTGCATCAGAGCAGTTGCAACAAAGAACCATGAGACATGCTGAACCCGTGTTGTGTGCTGATGGAGTGGTAGAGTACAAGACTGGGGGAGATATTTTTAAAATACCCTGACCTGAAATACATTTTCATGCTGAAGTCAGTAACAGCTTTGGTTTTACGTGGTTGGATGAGGTGCCTCCAGCTCCCCCAGATATTTGTGTTACTGGAGAATATAAACACATGATGCAAAGTAAATCCACAGCATGGGTACCATTCTTGGCTTGCTTTTTTAACCTGTGGCTGTATGACCCAGTCATCAAAAGGGAGCACCTGAAGGCTGGGATTGTTTTCTTTTTATAAATACAAAATGATGTAAAATTCACTGTTTTCTGGGTGCAGCCTGTAAGACTTCATGTAATGCTTTAGCAGCTACTTGGTAGAAGTGATGATCAGCACTCTCAGAATTATGACTATTTATAAATGTAAATAAAGCTGCTTTTGGGTGTTTCAGCAAGGGGTGACAAACCACTGTGCCACTTGTGACTAGCTAGAAGACTGTGGCACACTCTCATGGAACTATTGATTCATGCTGCTGTGCCGTCTGAACTGGATTATTGTAATTCCTTTCACTGGACAGGAAGCCACACATTGAAGGGGTCTGAGCACACAACGTGGGCTGGCAGAACACTGGGCCCCTGCTGCTCTGAGGGTACCATGACTTTTCATAAGTGGATTCCTTTGCGAGGTTTTTTCCTCTTCAGAGACTATAAAGTTTCTACTTTCTCATCCTACTTTCCTGCTTGTGATGTTTTAACTGCATTGATTTTCCACTGAAGTGGGAGGGCTGGGCAGAATAGGGAACCATGACTTTAATGGTGGTACTTGGAACTAAAATCTGTAACTCCCAGTGAGTTCTTTACTAGTGGGTAAGTGCTTTCCTTTTTTAAATGTGTCAGCTGAGTGCCAAACTCACTTGTGACTCCTGCCATGTTTGATTCAGGGTTGGCAGGAAGATAACATGGAAATGGTTTTCAGAGTTTTAAAACATTATGTGAAGGTGAATGCTTCCCAGCTGAATACTAAAAAGCTAATTTCTGTGCAGTTATGAAGGTCAGATTTTGCTCTGAGATTTTAGGGGGTTAGCTTTTTTTTTTAGGGGGTTAGCTCTGTCTTTCCTGGTGCAAACCTACCAGAACAATGACAAATAATTATTTTGGATTAGTACTTTGTAAATAGATGTGGAAATAGCTTGGTTCTGGTCTCTTTTTTAAAATCTTGTTTAGTTTTAAATAGATAGTTGCTTGCAAAACCTTATAAAGCTAGGAGTAATTTCACAAGCTTTAGCAGTCCTCCATATTGTTCCACTTTTTAAATACCTTAATCTAATTTAAGGACCACAGATGCATTTTAAGGCACTACAATCAAGAGCCATGATTGTAACATCTGAAACTCTGCTTCATCCTCTTTACAAATATAAGTGAACCCAAAATAACTCCTTGGTTCCTCAAATAAGCAAAGTATATTTGAAGCTCACATACTTGCTAGTATTCCCCTCCTGAAGTTATTAGAATCCATAAGAACTAGGGATGAGTGTGTGAGCAGTTGCAGGCACTGGTGGGTGGGTTCCTCTTGCAGCTGTTCATTCCAGGAGTCTCTTTGTGCCAGTGTCTCTTTTTTTTCCTTGTTCTTGTGTCTAAGAATGTTCTGCTGGTACTTGCATGGTATGTTCTCCAGCTGTAATTTAATTTTCACCCTAGTCAAATTCCATGGTGAATTTTCGTAATAGCATGCTCTCTTCACAGCGTGGGTATTGATAAGCACCTGCTTGGCTAAGGATGTTTTAGGGTATTAGGGTGGTGGTGGCCTGAAAGTCAGAAATAGCTGACAAGGCTGTTTGGTTTTCTTTAGGGAGGCTGTGCTTTGTATACACATATCACTTGCCAAAGGTATTATTTCACTCAGCATTTCCAACCTTATTTTTAATCTTTTTCTTCTTCATAAAATGCAAATTTTGTGTCTTTTTCTGTAGCAATGAAAATTTTCTTTGAGTGAAAACACAGATACTCCATATTCAACTAATTAACGTGTTAAAAACTGGCTTGATGATAGTTTTAGGCCATATTAAAAAACTTGGAAGTATGACTTTTTCAACAAAGATAGATTAAGTCAAAATTTTATTAACTCTAGAGCTTCATGTAGTCTATAACAGGCTGAATGCAAGATCTGTGGAAGAACCCCTGATTCTTTGTTGTTCTGGGCTGTGATTCCTTCATTTACACCATTTTTTTTTTTTAATGTATGTGGAATACATTTTAGTTAAACATCATTATTCCCATTTATATGTAATCAACCACATAACCCAGAGTTAAATTATTTACAATAATTCTGGGGGTATGTTCTTGTTATTGAGCTATAAACTCACATATAACAGTAAAAGCAACTTAGGCAAAAGGAGAGGTTGAAAAAAGGGGAGCCAAAAAATCTGCAGCCAGACTGAAGATGCCTGTACTACCCTGAGTTTAACAGTATTATTGCAATTTCAGCAAACTTTTTTGTGGAAAAATATATTAGAAAATCATCTAATGTAATATTAGAAGAGAATTAATGCAAATCATGAGTTAGAAATAAGAAAGAAACATCATGTTACCCATCTACTCTAAGCAGACCTCAAGCTAATGCTTTACAAACCACAGTTTGATTTTCTGTTCCAGCATTTCAGATTTCAGTATGTGATTGTTTCTCGACCAACTTGGAAGCTGCAGTACTTTTCCTCTTGGTTTTAAGAGGTCAAAAGAAAGAGCTAGTAAGAATGAGCTGAAAAAATCAGACTTCATATGAATAGTGGTGAAGTCGTGATTGCAATTTGCCTAACTCACTCTAGTAAAATCTTTGTCCAAACTCTGCAATAATTTTTTCCCTCAGTGAATATTCCCAAAGACAGATATTTGTTCTGTGCAGTTTTTGAGCTGTCATTCCAAGTCCCTAACTAATAAAACCATAACAACCACCAAAGTAATAGTTAAGTAATGTGGCTCTGTAGCATTTGAAGTGATGAGTAAACCGTCCCAGTGCATTGGCGTTTGGCCACTCCGCTGTGTAATGGAGTTTTTAGTGGAGTATTGCCTTAGCAACAAGCCTGGATGACATTGGGTAGCTGGTTGCTGCTGCCTCTTGGAGATAAAACAGGCTTTTAGGAACACATATGTAATGTCTGAAGGTAAAGTAACCCAAAATAAATGCATCTGCTCTACTGGGAATGTAGGATGGGTCACATCAAGCCAAAGTCTGACTTACCGACTTACAAATTTAATCCTTCTGTGAAAGTGTTTCTATATGGTGAACATGAAACCATCCCAGAAGTGCAAGAGTTGAAATCTGAGAATAAAGTAAAGCAGAACTGAGAAAAACTGTATTGCAGATGATTTTAAGAAAAAATACCAGTTATTTTAAAGGCTCTCAGAATTCTTGTACTGTAGGAAATACTTATGGATGTGTTATTTCAATGAAGAAGCTTTTTGAGGGAAGAGGATGCAGTGATGATTAAAAGCTTCACTTGCTCTCTGGAAGAACCAGCAAGTGAAAAAAGTCATGAAAAGTAGAAAGTGAAACAAATTCAAGTGAAACTAAGATGTGGTGGTGTTTTGTTTGGTTGGTTTTTTTTATTTTTATTAATGGACTTTTATTTAAAAAAATAAAAGTGGTGGCTAGGACATGGAGCAGTTTATTACATAACACAGCCAAGTCAAAAACTTAACTGAGGATCTAGATCAATATAGCAAAGTAATATAATAAGATAGAGAGATCATCAGAAGTCTATAAAAGAAAGGCCAAAACCTTGGCCGAGTCTTTTTGTCTTCTTCCAGTTCATTGTGGATGACATTTGAAAATCCAGTTTAGAGGCAGAAAAACAGTCACATTTATATATGTTAGTGGGTCATAAGAGAATTTACTCTTACAGTAGTATAACGTTGTGCCTTCCAAATGAAATACTCTGTTAAAGTACACATGAAACACATTTTCAAGAGTTAGATGGAATTTTCTGATTGTCTAATAAACTTTTTTTTTCATTTTAAAGATAAAAATACAGACATTACTGTAAAGGATAATGCGGATGATTTCTGCCTTCGAGATACATTAAGCATTGCATCCACGGATTCCTTTGTTTCCACAGCTGAGGTAAGACTCTTAAAGATTGCTTTTTTAAAGATTTATTGATCTATTTCAACAGTGAACAGAAGAATCCTTACTTTTTGCTAATCATTGTAAGCAAAAATATATTTCTCTTGTGGGGAAAAAGGGAGCTTTTCCAGGCTTCCTTGGACCCAGTTGTTTTGTGTTTATTTTTGTGTACTGGCATAATGCATCCCCAACTCCTCTTAAACAAAAGTTGCTTTTGAAAAATAGATCACATTTTCATGAGTGAAGAAGCAGTCAGTTGAGGCTATAGTGGTTCACCATGATTGATATTTTTCTGTTCTTTTTTCCTATTGCTTTACCATACTATAAAGATGTATGAAGAAGGCTTTTTATTGTTTAGACCTGGAAGGGGTTTTTTTGAGAGGAAATTATAAGAAATTGACAGCTTTTTTAGCACGTTCCATGCACAATATGAAGGCACCAGGTTGAGCTGTTACTCTGTTGTTGCACCATGATGAAATGACTTAGCAGCAGCCAGAGGTCTGAGACTGCTCCTGGGCTGAGCTGGTGGGGGAAGCTGTGTGGGTGTGCTGGGACCCCACAGCTCCCTGCAGCCACTGTGGGAAGGGACCTTGGGCCGGCAGTGACAGTCCCTGGAGGTGCAGTGGGGCTGCCAGGGAGCCTCCTGACTGGCCACACTGGGAAGCTTCCTTGGCAACATCGTGTACTTGGTCTAACTCGCTCTAATCCTCTGGGATAAGAGCACAAGGACACATAATAATCTCTGGGTAACAGCCTGTTAGCTGGAGTCTGCTACAGCTCCCTTGAAGGGTTTGGAAGAGACTCGTGAGCAGTGACACATTTACGTGAATGAGGAATATCTTCTGTAGTTTCAGGGGAGCTGAAGTGATCTTGAATAGCACTCTTCTCCAAAAAACAGGAGAGGCAGTTGGCCTCAATAGATCCATTTTGTGGTAGATATTGCTCTCATATACGCACCACAACTAAGTTACTGAAGTCAGTTGCGAAAAGAGAGAATTGCACACACATTCTTTGCAATTGTTTTGACTGTCTATTATAGGGTTTGTTTTTTCCATAACACAGTTACCTTGATTTAGTAATTCACATTAAATAGTGATTTCCTTGATTTAGTAACTCACATTAAGTTGTGGTGCCTAGCATCCATTCCTAACGAGGATTGTATCCATAGAGACTGGTTACTCTTTGCTGTAATTTGGACAAGACCACAATTCAAGCTTGCTTCAACTCCACCAGCTCATGAGAGGAGCTGTAGACCATTATGGTTTGTACATTTTGTATCTGGTTTGTTTTTTGGGTTTTTTTTCCCATGAACTTTCATAACGCTTTTGCAAGTATGTGAAGGTGGGAACACCCCCTTATGCTCATGGTGCTGCTTGGCTTTAAAGAAAGGCAAAACCAACCAATCAACCAAGCAAACAGAAACCCCAGGGTGTATCACCTCAGTGGAATCGTCATCTTCTCCTGAAGCTATATTGTCCCAGTATCTGCAAAAAACCATTGGAATCAAAATTGAACATGTAATTGTCTTTAAGTATCCTGAAATTATTCTCCACATTTTGATACATCAAAGCTACTTCTGTCAACTTGTTCTTCTGGGATAAAGTTACGAAGATTTTCTCATCCTTTCCAGCTGTTCTAGCCTTTGTCAATAGAACAAATTCTCTTTTCTCAGATTTTATTGAAGAATCTAGTGAAATTCTTAGGTGACAGAAGTCCTGAAGATTAATAGAACATGAACAACTTGCAGTTTGGTGTTTGAGCCAGAGCACCATCAAATAGGAGCCACTAGGCCTAAACTACAGGGTCAGTTAGCTCTGGAGTTGTAGCTACAGGGCATCATTGTGTGGTGCAGGGAAAAGAAAGCTGTGAATGGGTGTTCTGGTACAAAACCACTGTTAGCTTGATTTAATATCAGGAGGGTGTGTGGCAGGGAAATGCTTCACATTTGGGCAATGAGAAGGAGCAGTAACAACTTCCCAGTGTATTCAGCTGTTGGTAGAGAACAGTAATTGCTTTGATTTAACAGGATTACAATTGACATACCAGATTCTTTTATTCTAGACATGATGATAAGTAGCTTCCTCTTGCTTATCTACTTCTTAAATTTTTTTTTCTTGCACTAGGGAAACAGTGGAATGTTTTAATTTAGGCTAAGAGGTCTGAGGCTTTTCTAGCTTCAGATTTGTCTCACCTAAGGGCCAAATAAGGTATTTCCTTCATCGTAAGCTCCCTGATTGCAGTTACAATATTAGTAACTGTCCTAAACTCCATGTCCTGATTGAAATGTTTAGCAAAATTTTTAAATCTGAAATTCATATGTGTGTTTATACTGCTCTGTGATTATGCCCTACTGGAATTAATAATTTCACCTTCCAGGAAATTAGAACATGGCACCGTTTTTTGTGGACTCATCACACTGCAAGCTGTGTGTTGACAGTTCCTTGGCTTCCTTCTACACTGTATCCTGTCCCAAGGAGCAGGAATAAGTATTTTGTGTGACTCTGATTTTGGAGACTGGAAACTGTGTTCATGTTTCAGTGCTGACACAGTCAGGTCAAATTTAGCTCCCTGCCCGCAGGAGAGAGAACATTCATAAAACAAGACACAGATAGATGCTTGAATGGAAATTGATAGGGATACTGCTTAGGAGGCAACAAGAATGTCATGCTGTGTTATATTAGAACAAAATATAGGAAAGAGCTGTACAAAACTGGGACAGTTTGGCAGGGTTTGCATCACGTGTCCTTTTGATGAGCTCTACAGGATAGCAGGAGGGTGAGCCAAAACTTCATCTGGCTATGGCTGGTGATCAAGAGGGTGCTGAGGATCACTCATTTGATGACTTCTCATACAGAGTTGTGCCTGTCTGGCACCTACAATATACACAGGTGCCTGAATCCTTATAAAGACAATTTAGACAGAGTTGCTATCCCCATGGCCAGACTTCTATTCTTAAACACACTTAGGCTCTAGAAGCATTGCAGAAGGGGTGGTAAACATGACTATTTGCCCTAATTAAGTTATTAATACTACTGCTGTGATAAATTGTGGTATTTTCTTCCCCATTTCAGCCTACCTGCCTTCAGCTTGTGTTCATGAGGGTTAGTATGCTTTTCACAGTCTTGCTTTCCCATCTACTGTGATCAAAATAGCTGCCACCTTTGGCAACAATGCAGCAGTGAGTGTGCCAGATAAAGGCCTCTGCCCTCTCTTTCCTGGCTTCTTTTCCAACTTCTAACAGAACCTCTTTCCTGCTCCCCCTGGCAGTGAGCTTTGTTGCTGCTTCTTCGTTGTCAGTGCATTTATCATGTCTTATTTTTGTGTTTTGACTAGTACTGAATCTGTAGGTCTATTATCAAATAAACTTTGCTTTCCTTGTTAAAATGTTAACTTAGTCCAAAGCTTGGGAGATTTTTCAGACTTGTGAATAAAGCCTTTGCTGCTTTTTATCAGTAACAGCCTTCCTGTTTTCTGCCAGACCTTAGGTGGAACACACCACTTCATCATTTCAATTTATTAAAATGCCATCTCAAAGGTTTTAGTTACTAATCACCATCGCATCTTCCAACTCCCCAAACATGTTTCACTTTCATCCTGCAGCTGCTTACTTTTTTTAAGGAAATCTTTTCTAATTTCTTTCTGAATGTCTTTATATTTTAAAGAGATCATCATCAGCTTTTTTAATATAGGGTAAACATAATTTCTCAGAATGTAAGGAACATTGAATGTGCCAGTAAAGTGACCTCTCTATTAGGGGAAGTAAGCAAGAATTCCTGAAAGGTCTAGCATTGTTTATTTTTGTTGCATTCATGTAGGTGGTTATTTTGGTAGTCAACAAAGTCTTGATGCACAGCTGAGAATTTTTTCTATTTATTAAGAAACAACTTGTGAGTGGCAAATGAGAGTGCTGAGCCTGTTCCCTAAACCAAAGCAGTCAGAGCATCCCAGACCTGAAAATGACTGCAAGTGGCAAAGGTTTGATGCTTTAGAGCAATGATTTCGGCCTCTCTTTACTGCAGATACAGCCCTAAAGCTGAACTGTCCGGAGAAAACTGATTAGCATCTGAACAATGTCCATGTTGTGATTTTCAGAGGCTGCTCTGCAGCATGGCAGGCTGTGCTAATTAGACACTACAAGCTTAGTTAGAAGTACAAGTTTTGGAGTTTTGAAGATGTATGTGTTATTTTAACATACTGGTCTTAGGTAGCCCCTGCAGGCCATCATAAATGTCCTTGTGGTGGTGACCTCTTTCTCTGGTCTCTCCTTCTTGAGCTTTGAATGGATACAAGTAAAGCCCTACATGATGAGATTGCTGCTATAGTGTCAATCATCTTCTATCTCTTCTTTGTCTACATTTTCATTTTCTTCTCCATGTACTCTCCTGACACTGAGGAAGTAGCAGACACTGATATCTGAATAATATCTGAAGAAGGTGAAAATATCTGAAGAAGGTGATTTGCCTGAAATTCATCATACTTGCCTGTATGGCCTTAGTGACAGGAAAAGCTGCTCAGCACTTATGTACTTGAAAATTTTAATGGAGGTTTAACATCAAGCAATACTTCAATATGATTTTCTAAAGTCATTCTAAGATAGAGATTAATCTTTTACATAGTTCAGTTACCTTGAGAGTTAATTTTAAAGATGTTTCTATGCTCCATTTTAGTAGCCTAGAAACACAGGTTTGTTTTCCCCATGCAGGATATTGGGAAAAAAAAAAAAAAAAGCTAGAATTAATTTTCTGGTCATTAACTAAACTGAATGATGTGTAAACATCAGATTTTTTCCTTTTATCATCAATAATTTGATGTAATCTTCGTAGTGAAATTGTAGCTAGACATTGTTTTGTGGATTAAATATGATACCCTGTAGACAGGAGTTCTCTGTATTATTTATGTGCTTTGATTTATGGATCTGGTTTTGGTTTTTTTCTTTCTTTAAACATGTCTACAAGTTCATGTTTATTTTTGTGTTAACCATAGAATTAACACTGCCAATAATGAAAACCATTTAGGGAGCCTGTAGTATAAAACACTGAATACTCATGGTTTATACAGTATGTTTGGTAACTGGGAGACTTATTTACCAGTGAAATGAAAACAGGGGAGGAAGGATGTTACTATTTCCAGCTTCCTAAGGAATTGTATGGTGCAATCATTCTGTACTTTGTGTCCTGGCAATTATTTTCTTTTAAGAGCTTTGAGACCCATTAGATTTATTTTTTAACTAGACAATTCAAAAACTTATCTATGCAAATGAAATACAAAAGTAAGCTGCCTTTATTTTATTAATTTAAAAGTTTTGAAACTTGAAACTGTAGCTTTCAGATTTTAGGAGTTACAAAGTTCAGTCTTATGACCTGGTGTATCTGTTCTGTTCACTTGTTGATTGTTACCCCTTTGTTTTAAGCAGGTGCAGAAAACGATGCATCTTTCAGTAGAGCATCAGGAAAACTTCTTTAATTTATTTTATCTTCACAAAAATCATAGCAGCAAGCTCTTTAGTGAACTTCCAAAACATTGTTTTTCAGCTTTCAGAGCACAGAGAGATTCGTAGCACGTATGGTCTGGACTCCCTTTGCCACTGCCCCCTGTATGAGGAAGCCATGCACTTAGCAGAAGAAGGCAAAATTTATTCACGGGTGTTAAGGTATTGATTTATGTCTATTTAATTAATTCCAGGAAAAGCAAGAATTAAAGTTTAATATTCTATCTAGATATCGCTTTTTAGAAGTTACTTCTACTAGGTATTTTTTCTAGCAATTAGACTTAGGTGGATATTCTTGTGCTGCTTTTTTTTAATGGTCTTTGAAAACTTTTCTGTTTTGCATAGGACTGAAATGTTTGAATGTCTAGGAGACAGTGACTTCCTTGCTAAGCTTCATTGTATTCGACAAGCTTTTCAGGTAAACTGTAAGGAGTGATTTGTCTGTCTTGTTAAGCCTAACCTAAAGTACACGGCATTGAAACTGGCTGTTATTTTTTGTGCAAGCATTTTTATAATGTAATCTGTATTTAAATATTTTCTTGTTGCTTTTACATTTTTATCATTCTAAAATAAGGTGTATTTGTAGAGGAGTCCAGATTTTATGATTAGCTTTGGAACCTTTGCACCCAAGGTTTATTTATGTTAACTATACTGGAGGTGATAATTAAAATTGATTGAAATGTTTAAGGTCATTTGGTATAACCTGTGAATGAACCTGTCTATATTTTCTGAACCTTTTTCTAGATAATTCTTTCAGAAACATCAAACAGAATATTTCTTGCTGAAAGTGGAAGAAAAATTTTGTCTGCTTTAATTGTGAAAGCACGAAAGGTAAAAGCTTTTTTTTACCAATGTTTTGTTGTTTATGTAACTTCTACCTGAATTCACTGTCCAGGGAAAATCAACCATATCTCTTTTTACATTTGCTTGATACTCATTGCTTTTACTTTACAGAATCCAAAGAAATTTGAAGATGTTTTTGATGAAATGATATATTTTTTGGAACAAACAGATCACTGGGATAATACCGAAATGGAACTTGCTGCTAGAGGAGTGAGTTGCATTTCTGAAAAGTGCTTTTACCCTTATAGGATGTAAAAATAATTCTTTACAGTTCAGAATTGGGGGAAAGGCAACTCTTTATTGTTTATTGCTGATTTAGAGAAATGGCATTCACCAGTTTAGTACCAGAAACCACTTTTTTTTTTAACTTCTCCTTTACTGCCAAAGTATTTTTAATATTCATTAAAAACAATTGCAAATCTGCATGTTAATACAGCATTACAATATAGTGCATACTGAATTCCACTGCTGAAACTAGGTTACTTAGATCATGTTCTCATTTAATATAGGTGAAAAATCTGAATTTTTATGATGTTGTTCTGGACTTCATATTAATGGATTCATTTGAAGATTTAGAAAATCCACCAATATCTATACAGAATGTAGTAAATAACCGCTGGTTAAATTCCTCTTTTAAAGAAACTGTAAGTATTCGTGTGTAATTATCATTTTCATTGATCTGTAGTACATTGCAATGTACTGAGTATGTACCTGAGATCTTCCTCAAAAGAAATTAAAAGATTGTATTATCAGGTTTTTATAATAGGAATTTAGAAGTTACAAGTTGGCCCAAAACAGAGAATGATTGAATGTATTGGAGAAAATACTTAAACTTGTCCTTCCTTTCTCTGAGGAAGTAGAATTTTAGAAGGGAAGTTTCTCTTAGCCACATCATAGACATCAGGTCCAGGTTTTGGTTCATAGACCAGAGATTTAGCAATAAGGGACAAAGTTACAAGGAAACAAAAGTAAATTAATACAATATAGGTATTCAGCTGTTGATTACAATTAATGATTTTTCATTTGTGGCTGTTTATTTGCCAAATAGATCTCATCCCTCTGTTAGAGACACAGGCTAGTGCCATGGTCAGCTGGTACAGAGACTACTGTGAACTACTGTCATTTCATCCATTTTCATCTGTACACTGCAAGTTTTCCTTTTATTTTTGTTTTTCAATTGAAATATTCCCTCTAGAAGAAAAAAAATAAAGATAACATGTATATATTTTTGTAGTTTTATGGAAACATTGTGTTTTGCCTGTGTTAAACTCCCTTTGCAGGACTGAGGGGAGTCGGATGAGGACAGTCAGAGGCTAGGAGGGGAAAAAGCCCGGTACTGATGTTGGTATATTGTATTGCACAGGTCCATATTTGGACAAAGCTCCATAGCTGAATCTGAAGCTATTGCAAGAATGTTTTTGCTACAGTGAAAAAGTGCATTTCAATGTGTTCACATGCCACTTAATATCTAAAATAGTTACTCATGTCTGAGCACACACTTTAATATATAAGACTGGTCCTCACTTAAACCCAGAGAGTGTTGCTAACTGTGGTAGCTGTAAAATCAGTCAAGGATGCCAGATTACATTTGAATTTAACTAACGGAAATGTTGCAAAGATAGATCTGAAATAGCAAGTATGAGCTACATAATAAACTTGTTATTTATATCAGCTGCTGTTTTATGGTTTTAAACTTTGTGTTATCACAAGATTGAAACTGAAGAAAATACATGTCCCTAAAATATAGAATATAGAAATACAGTATTCTGCAGGTGAGTTCTTTTGAGATGGCATATTATTTGGGGCTTGCTTTATTTTTTTCTTTTTACAATTAGGCTGTGGCTTCAAGTTGTTGGTCAGTACTGAAGCAAAAAAGACAGCAAATGAAGGTAAGTTGCCCCTCAAATTATATGGAATAAAGGTATTGATCATCTCCTAAGAATTTGAAGTTCTTTTTGTAGCTTTGGCAAAATAAATGAGTGATCAACCCTTAGTCCTGTAGACTTGTTAATTTAGACAAGAGGTTTGCCAGTTGCAGAAGTTTAGCTCCTGGGGCCCTAATACCTGTTTTTAGGAAAAAGCCTTAACTGAAAGATTTTCCCAAACCTAGTTGAGGTCCAGTCAGTGTGATGTCAGTCACTTCTCTGACTTCCTGCCCCACACACAGATCTCAGAGTTCTGCACAGCAAGGTCATGATTCTTGTATCCCACCTGCTTATGCTGGGATTGTCAGCCCCATTTCCTTGCATGACCCCACAGCCAAATCCCATCCAGTCCTGCCCCGTTAGCTGCCTGAAGCACCACGTTCCTCACCAGCACCAGGAATTCTGCTGCAGCCTCCCCTCAGCCCCTTGTGCATCCTGACCTCTCTGTGCAGGGACTCAGTAGAACTCTGCCACAGCTCCCTACCTGTGGAGGACTTTATTAGACCAAGGAGGGAAGTGTTAGGCTTTCATGAAGACTTAGTGCTGAATAATAGAGCTGTATACTAAATTTACTGTGTAACTTTTGTCTGCAATTTTTACCTCACTAGGTGCCTGATGGATTTTTTGCACATTTCTATGCTATATGTGAACATATCAGCCCTGTTTTGGCCTGGGGCTTTTTGGGCCCTAGAAATTCACTGTATGATCTATGCTGCTTCTTCAAGGTTTGCAACTTCTTTTTAATTACCACTTCTATAATTTTTTTAAATGTTTTTGATTAAAACAAATTAAGATTTTATTTATTAGTATACTTTTGCATTTTCCTAAGATTAAGGTTAACAGTAAGAAACCATGAGAAGTAAGTACTTTCATATGAATGTTTTAAGCCTGGAACTGTTTTGCAAAGGCTGTTTTAGCACACTTCTGTCTCAGCACCAAAATAATACATAATTGGATGCTTTTAGGGAACATGTTAAAGAAAGAGCTGTTCGCATTGCGTGCTTTTTTTCCTTCTTGTAACTGAAAACAAATTTTTCCCTTTTTCTCCCCACTAGGATCAAGTGCTTTTCTTCCTCAAAGACATTTTTGATTTTGAAAAGGTGAGATACTCAACTATGGAGAGCCTGGCTGAAGACCTGACCCAGCTGCTGATCCGGCACACGGAGCTGCTGCTGGCCTATCTTGGGGCAGACTCACTGAGACACGTTGGGGCCTGTGTCAGTGGCCACAGGCCTGTCCTGACCAGTGGGCTCCTGGAAGCAAAAGTACAGTAAGCTAAAAATCCCTGGCAAATGGCAGGGAGTGCACACAGGTGTGCTCTTTTCCACCCTTTTCTCTAGTGCTGAAGCTGCTGTGGCTGTTACTGAGCAAGCATCTGGGAATGCATCGTGTTGCTAAGTATGGAAAAGGACTCAGGTTAAATGTACATCTGTGAAAAGAACTGGGGAGTGTATTACTGTATATACCTAAATTAATTTTGCAGCTCAGCTGTCGCTGTATTTATATTTCATGTATCCCAAAGCTTTTTTCTGTAATATTCGGGTAAAGTTTATTTATGAAATACTGTACTTTTGCACAAATAATTCGTGAGTGAAGCTGATGGAGTTGTTTCCTTTAAAAGCTTATAGTACAAAATGTTCATTGCAGAGTCTCCAAATCATTAGGTGTCTAGATCTAGAAGGTGTTTTGACTGGGGTGTCTGCAGTCTCTGATTCATGTGACACGTGCAATAAAGCAATCACACACACAGAACTGAACATGTTGCCCCTGCCCCAGAATTCCATTTGTGTGGGTGTAAGCAGCCATTTTGTACTACAGTGTAATGGAGCAGTGCAGGAAATGCAAGCACCATTTGGGCAGGAATGACTGCCAGTATGCAATTTTTACTTTATTTTGGTTTAAAATATCTAAACATCACTAAGGCATTTTAAAATATTTCTTTATATTTGAAAAGCTAGCTTCACCAATTAATTTAAAACTTCCTTGTTCTAAAACCATTACTACTCAATATAGTGGTAAATGAACCAATATTATTCTCAGTTCATATGTAGCATTTCAAAATATATTTTTAAATAAGTATGTATTATAAGATTTATTAATTGTGAAACAGAATTGAAGGCAGTGTTTTATAATTTAATAATTTGTGTCTTCCTCTCCTCTTTGTGGGAAGTCAGGTGTCTGTTTAAGAGGAGATTTATGCAATTGTGGCTATCTCTGTGCAGTGTAAAATTGTGGCTCAGGCCATGGAACCCTGAACTTCAGATAGGGACACAGCACCTTCAGAAGGCAGAGGCACCTTGCAGCAATGGCTTTTCCTGTTCCAGAGGTGATAAATAATGTTGAGCTGTAATCTTTGAATTTCTGTCAGCTGAAGCAATGCTTCACAGTTTGTTTAGGCTTTGCAACTGCACTTACATGCCTTTGCTACACGAAGCCAGCCCACAAGAATCTATCCCATGTCAAGAAATACACAGTAATTCCAAATATTCAGATACTTGAGAAGCGTGTTGTTAAAATCTAGGATATCAAAATAAACTTTGACTAGAAAAATTTCAAATTTCATGTCAAACACAACCCAAAAGGATGCTGTTCAAGCGGAGGGCCTGTGTAATTCATAGATTTTACTGAAGCCAGCATTTTGCTCCTTTGTTATACTCACTTGATAAGTACAAAAAGTGATGAAAATGTGTCATATTACTTGTGTGAAATGCCAAGTGATTATAGTTTATTTAACAAAAAAGAGTATTCTTTATATGTAATAAACCAGAAATTCCAAATGCTATTCTTGGCCTATTTCCACCGTTTAACTTGCTGAGCTTGGCACCATCCTCCTTGCTGTATTTTTTTTTTCTCTGCAATGTGTCTTCAATACAGGCATGTGAAGTTTTTTCACCCACCTCTCTTAAGTTTTGAGAAGAAAAATATGTTTAAGCTATGTGTATTTTGGCAGCTTTTTGCAAATTATGAAAGAAATTATATTTAACAATAAAGGTGTCTTGTTGGGTTCAGAATCGATAGGAATAGCTGAAAATAGAAGGAACAGAGTAAGTGTTCTGCATATTCTAGAGCAAATGTATGACCTGTAGGTAACAGAACAGAGTGTCTGCTGTGATTTGTCTGGTCTAATAAAATGGTATGAAGAAAATTACACCTTAACATACATCACAGAGAAACAGAAATGCACTTTTTCACAGAATTAAAGGTATATTGAGATTTTCGTATTATTTACAAAAAGCTCTTGAAGAAATAGAGTTGCAGAGGAGATTATAAATGTTTCCAGACACTTGGAAAAAATTAAACCTGGAAACTTGGTCTTCTGTCAAAAACAAAAGGATTGTTTTAAACACAAGAATAAGAAAGGTCTAATAAAACACCAAACTATTTAGAAAATGGGGAGAACTTCATAATATCTGACTTCAGCATTTGTGTCCCTTTCAAACAGGAGCACTTCTGTACACTCATAGAGCTCTCAAAAGTCCGCAGAGTTGGACTGGACATTGAACTGATGTATTTCCCATCCAAAATAAGAAATACAGGATCTGGTTGTTATAAGATGCCACCAACAAACAGTTGATTGAGAAACGGTAAAGAAACCAAAAAAAGAAGGGAATAGAGAGACATGGAGATGTCCAGGTACAGGTGGGAAGGCTTTTGATCTCCTCTGAGTCTTTTTCAATCTTATTCTAAAAAGCATCCATCTATTCTGAGTGTGTAACTAACTCCAGGGAGAGATGCCAGTTTAAATGGGGAAGGCTCTCTCCTTGCAGCACAGAACTGCAGTCAGTTCTCTTACAACCTGCACCTTGAGCTGGACACAGCATTTGTTCATAACCAGCCATGTGGCTTAAGAATTCAGGAGTGGACCATCTCTGCAAACACAAGTGCCAGAGCTGCACCATAGCAGTGATAGCATGATGCAGTTCTACTCTAGTTAATTCATAATCAGACTCAGAATTTAGTTTATAATGTCTAAATTTAGGTATTTTTGAATGATACTTTCCATCCTAATATAAACAAACTAAATTTAAAAGCCATCCTCTTCTGCCATAATGGTACTCCTAAGATTAGAAATGTTGAATGCATAGGGATTATAAAGAATCAAATATTTATATCATTTGTAATTCAGTTGTAATAATAATTTTACTTTAAATGTGTTCTTAATGATTGTTATTCTTCCTTTTTGTTGTGTTTGCTTTCTATCAAAGTAAATGTGTCAAGTGTCAGTAAGAGTATTTGTGACCTTTCTATTGCCTAAATGAACTGCAGCTGTGTATATAAAATAAAATATTTCAGTGAAACAACTGTTGCTCATATAACTGCATCTGAAACTTGAATTTGAACAGTTCTTGAAATCTAATGCAAAATCATTTGATATATAGGAGTTTTGATACCAGTTAGTCATCCTGAAATTGTCGTTTTCTGCCTGAAATCAACAAAGAACAACTATTACAAAATTTACTATTTAAATTTTAAAAATATTGAATGGGAGCAGCTTTTGGGCTGTCCAGTTTCATTGTATACAGCTGTTACATTGTAACAGCCAAGCTCTTGTCTCTCTACTTGGTTTTAGGAGACGAATTTTTTCAGGCTTGTTTCCAAGCCAAGCTGCTGTACTGAGTGCCAGTTGTGGATTATGACCTCCTTGATGGAGTAATGTAAATAATGAAACAGAGGACATAAAGAGTCTAACCCCTACTGCTGTGGAAGGGCCATGTGGCCGTGCTTTGATCTGCCCAGATTTGTTTTATGTGTTCATCTGAAAGCGGGTGCGTCCCTGGCAGTCGGAAGCCCCGACGCCGCTCCTGCGCTTCAGTACGAGGGCGGCACTGGGGGAAAGTGCCTGCTCTGTCCTTCGCAAGGCAAAACGCCTTTCGTGTTTAGCTTTGATGGCCGTTGTTCAGATCTGCACAGCCTAAGGTCATGTGGTTGTTGTCCTGATGCTGATAACCCAGCTGAAAGGCTCCAGTCCTGCAGACACAATACAAGGGAGATAGGAAGAAGAAAGTTCTGCACTGGAAACCTTGCAACTAACTGAACACGTAGGAAAAAAGTCATCTTCAAGCAGGAGAAGGAATGTGTTCAGATGTAATAAAATCACGTTTCTGCCTCTGCTTTGTGAAGTTCCCAGCGACAGGCGCTGCTTTGAGCCACCGCGCTCTGCCTCTCGCAGTCTGGCACTAGGGAGATTCCTCCCCGCTCCATCAGCGAACTGTCACATTACTATTATTAGTTGATCGCTCTCCATGTGCCATTAACCGGCCCGGGTCCGGACCGCCGTAGGTATAAAACCCCGCGGTCCGGCACAGCTGGCGCACCGGAGCGCTCCCTGCATGCGGGGCTGGGGCTGCGGCGGCGGTGAGTGGGGCTGACCCGCGGCTCTCGGGCCGGCGCAGCCCNCGCGCCGCCGCGCCCGCCCCCCCCCCGCCGGTACCGGGCCGGGGAAAGCCGCGGTGCTCAGGACCAGCGCGGGCAGGGGAAAGCGGGCGGCGGCGGAGGCTGCGGGCGGTGGGTGCCGGTGCGTCCCGGTGCATCCCACCGGTCCGGCCCG
>VYZP01060122.1:26934-41981 GCA_013400635.1 Hypocryptadius cinnamomeus
CCCCGGGGCGCGGGCCGGGCCGGGCCGGGCGCAGCGGTTTAACCGAAGCCGCCGCCGTGCGCGGGGCTCTGCCCGCCCTGCCCCGTGAGGCGGCCCGGGGGACGCGGAGCCCGGGAGGGCCGTCCCGCCCTGCCGTGAGGGACCCGCGGTGAGTGATGTGCGGTTCATAAAAGTTCGCTGAAAATCCCGTAAATCCCCGATTTTCGGGAGCCGCGTGTCTCTGCGCGCGGAGGAGTTCAGTTTTGTTGGTGTGGTCTTCAGCAGCGAGGGCATACTGGATGCTTCCTTTGGTTCTGCTTCCCTCTGAAGTGATGGCTGTAAAACAGAGTGGCTTGGAAGAAAATATTTGCCTTCTGTGACAGCTTGCAAATTAGTTATTATCATGTTTGTTTTAGGCAAATAAGGGCTTCTTTTAAGCCAAGAAATATCGAAAAAAGCATGTTTAATGAAGCATGTTAGAATTTCAAAAATTAATCAGCAAATAGTTGCATGGTAGAAAACACTGTACTCTTAACCTTAGATCTCAGGTGTTAAGAGACATCAGATCTACTAGAAAATTGTCCAATTGAACGAAATTATGAATTATAATTAGTCCTATAGGAGGGCCAACTCTATCATTTAAGGAGCATGCAGAAGTATGAGAATATGACTGGTATATGCAGAAAGCACAGTCTGGTGAAATACAAGAGCTGGGTCGATGGCTTAAGACATCAGTAAGGAATACTTTGACTGCATTTGGAATGTATTAGATGAGTTGTTTTCTCAGTGGAAGAAGCCAGGCAAGCATTGATGTGGTTATCCAGCTTTGAAACTCCTTTAAGGAGAACCAGTGCCGCGGTCAGGCTTGCTGCGGGGAGGCAGTGGGGAAAGCTCATGGCACTGGGAGAGCAGTGCAGGAGGCAATGGAAGTGACCCTTGCTGTGCACTGAAGGCAGCTGTACCTGCTCAGGTGAAGGTGGTACACATGATGAAGCTTTTTACAGGCATCAGCACCACCAGCGGGGTAGGGCTGCTCAAGGGGAAGCAGCAGCGTGTCTCTAGGAAGCCCTGGAGACCTCTCCTTTGGGGCAGAGGCAGAGCTCAGACCATGGCCACTGTGAGTGACCACCCCTGCTTCAGTCTGAGCTGGCCAAGAGCATTTCTGAGAAGAGGCAGAAGGGCTGTGTCCTGCCAGCAGGGAAGATTCAAACTGCAATAGCACCTCATGGCCAGCATTTGTGTTACCTTGGTCTCTGAAGTCCTGCCGTTGAAGTCAACAAAGCACATGGTTCATCTTCAGCTGCCGTGACACAGCGGGGAATGGAGGAACTGTGGCGTGGGGGAAAATATCCGTTTTTTCTCTTGGAGACCTCAATTCACAATTTACTGCCACTTCCATTAGGATCAGCAGATACCATGGAACATGAAATCATGGGCCAGAAGATCCCAGCAGGACCTCCCCACTACCAGAGCAGTCTCTGAACCCCCACTGTGTTTGCTCTGGAGCCTGTGTACCCCATAACAGTAGAAGAGAGTAAGGAATCAACAGACCTTTTGTACAGAGAAGGGTGATCATGTTTTTTACACCATTGGGCTGAATGGCACTGCTGCTTTAGGAGTGTTTATAGCTGTATAAAACATAGGCATCCTTTATAATACATATGTTTTTATAAATAACACCCTGTCTGCAAGGAGTATTCTACAACAAAATAAGACTCTCAATAGATGTTGAAGTGTGATAAATTCAAAGACTGAGGAAAAGTTTGTAAAATTATCTGGGTCACATGTTGGTAAGCATTCTGGTCTTTAATTATGAAGACAATGAAGGAAATACAAGTGAGTGGAAGTAGTTTTGCATTTTGTATTTATACAGAATGAGAAGTTTAGACAGCTGGTATTAATTGTCATAACTCACTGGCTTCAGTGGAGCTGATGGTTGATGCCAGCTCAGGATCTTCCCCTGTGCACGATAATTTTAGTACCTACTTCAGTATCTGTAATTTGGTACAACAACTGGTAGTGTCATTCCAGAGCAGTTACAGGCAGGACATAAATGATGACCATTTCTCCTCCTCTGCCCAGTTCTGTTTAATATTTTATTAAATATTTCAGTGCTGGGGACTGTATTTGCCTCTGCTTGGTGCTTTGGCTGCAAGCAGTGAGTTTCCAACTCTCACACTTTGGTTTTCTTATATAATGGAGACTTCCCTGCAAGTAGATCACAAAGAGGAGACAGATGGTAAATGTAACTTAGACCGTGCCATGAAGGGCTTATTTATAACTCACAGTACCCAGCAGGAGAGCAGGGGGCCCTTTGAGAGGAGAAACCACAGAGGAACTGGACCTTTTTTTAAAGTCCTGACTTCATACTCCTATTGTAAAGAGTGCTGTTCGGTTCAGGGAAATGATGGTATTTTTTTGTGTCTCATATGAGGATGTTTATCATGCCCCTGGAAAACAATAATTTTTTAAAAGAAAGCAAATTTTATTATTTATGGGAAGGCTTTTTATTTTTCAATCTGGTTAAAGCTGCACAACTTTTTTTATATCAATTGAGGACTATGACCTGCTTTCAGAAATGGAAATTAATTAAATTTAAGGAGATGGATAGATTTTGGGACTTGTGAGCCATCAAACTTTCTGTGTCCCCTTAATGGTTTTCTTTTTTGACTTTTTTTGCCCAAAGTAAAATTTTAGGGAGGCTGCATGAAAAGTTGAAAAAGTGCTATGATCATAACAGATCAAGGCATATCTGAGCTGATTGCTTGTCCATCAACAGTGAATGAGTAAGATGTTTGAAAGCAGTAATTTATTTTTTACAGAACATTTCTAATCTGTTGCCTGGTTTCCTATGTATTATTGCTTTTATATTAAATTTTCACTTGAATTTTTCACTCTCTGCATTACAGCCAGTCAAGTTAAGTGGCATTTTCTCTTTTCTCCAATTCCAGAGTTAGGACAATTGATCACTGGCTGCAGGTTAAATTTTTCTTGAGGAGTGGACCTTTCAAAGGGACCCTGCAGTCTGGTACTTTCAGTATAAAACTCATAACACCAGACTAACTTTATCAAAGATATGTCATTTAATTGTAGGAAAGATAAAACGTGGAGAGAAAAAAAATTCCACTATTTTCAGGGGCATGCTAGAGTGACGAGACTGGGTTGGCAAAGGGCAACAAACTCATTTTTTGATCATGGTTATGTTCAAAATTATCATCTGGGATTTTGTTTTTTGAGTGGGAAGCTTCAATGAGGAGCTCTTACAGCTTCTCCTGAGGTATGTTGATCTTGGGAAAGAAAAGATGAGACCGAATATTAAGATTGGACAGCTTTGTAATAGGATAAACAGTTTCTGAAGTAAGCAACTAAACAGGCAGGCTCGTATTGCTTCAAAAAATAAGAATTGCTTTTATTAGATGAACTCTGGGAAAATACAAAACAAGAATACATACATATAAATGGGCAATTTAATATAACTAGTTCATCTCAAAAGGGAGTTAGTAGGTCAAGGTTTCTTGGGTTGGAAAATCTATTACTGCATACTTCTGCAAAGCTATTGGCAGGTGAGGAAGGCACTGTTCCTCCACGATTTGCAGGTGTCAGGACTTCCTGATGTAGCCACCTGGGTTTTCTCAGCACCAGTTCATTGACTGTGATCCTCTCCTGATGGTGAGGCAGATAGAAAGCAGCTTCTGTCTGCAGTGGCTGTTCCTGATGCCATGGTCACTGCCTCACAGACCCAACCCAAAACTCAAGGAGTGCTTCTTTTTTTCTTCAATATTTTGGTTGTCTTTATTGGAAAGGACTCATCTGCCCTGAGGGGTGGCCGAGGCAGGGTCCAGCTGCTCATCCTGCTCCAGGTTGAATGGCCATGGAGAAGGATGGAAGTGCACACATGGGTGGTATCATGTTTAGCAGCGTGCTGGTTCTTTATATCAATATCTTTTAGCATCAGAGGTGGAGGTAGGATGACTTGCAGAGGCAAAATGCCTTAGAGCCAGCTGGCTAGCCTTCAAACATATTAGAGTTAGTGATGCCAATGAACTGGAAAGCAGCCTAAAGTAATAGCAGATATGGCAGTATTCCAAATGGCAGAAACATATCTGCCATCTTGAAGTCCCACAACATGTTGGACTGGCACTATTTTGGAAATTCAGACAGCAGGAATTTGCAAAGACGATTTCTTCCAACAGTCGCACTTCTAAGGAAAATTTCATATTTGTTATCCCACTGTCAAGAGGTTCAGGTAATTGGAGCTATCAGAAAGGTTCAAGACAAACTCTTGACTCAGGAACATCATCATCTTCTTACAATTAAATGCACATAATAAACCAGACTTTGGAATAGTCAGTTTTCAAATGACTTTAAGAGGAAGCCCTATCCATGGGGTACATTGCTGTGGTCAAGACTAGTGGTAACCTTACCTTGAGGTGTTGAGGTGAGATGAAATTTCTTGTGACACATTATCTTTGAATCTTCTCTGCTCCAGTGCCATGTCAGGGGTAAAAGGTCTCTGTGTCCCAGGTTGCTTCAGTGCAAGGGTTGCACCAATTAATTACATTCCTTTGTTTTTTGATGGGTTCCTGCAGTAAAGCTTTGAGTCAGCTGCTGTATGTTAAGTACAAGGCTAAAGTTGCCAGCCCCAAGTGGGGAAGGAGCCATTAAAAGAGCAGAGTAGCAAAAGAAGAGAACAGAGAACTTTCTCTAAGACCTGCTTACCGAAATAAGGACGTTAAAAGATTTGAAGTAGTTTTAAGGTTATACTGATCACAGTGGGGATTTTACTTACATGCATAGAAATCAGCTAAGGCTTACAGAGCTGTGAAAATCCTGTACAGTGTACAAAAGGATGGCAAAGCCTATAGGGACCCTGAGGCTACAGAATGCTGATGCAATTATCTGCCTTTGTAGACTCCATACAATTCCAACATGCTATTGCTGACCTGAAACAATCTCAATAGGAACTGCCACTTAGTGATTACATGTTCATGTGCTCACAAGTGAGAAACTGAAATGCCCTGGATTCCTGTCAGTCTACAAATGGAGGAGTGGGGTGGGGATGGTGTGACTTTCTGTACTAACTGGTTGAAAGCAAACACCAAAGTGCTCTGCAGAACATCTCTATTGAAGCCAAATTTGAAGAGTTTAGAACTTGTAAATTGGGGCAAGTGTTGGTAGCTAAACGTTCTTGTTTCATATGTTGTGACTGCTTTCATTGGGAAAAACATCCCAAGATCTCTAAGAATCCCATTCCTTTTGTGTAGCAGTGCCAGTGAGCACTGGTGATGTTGGTGTATTTTTGAAGAGTTTACATGAAAACAATTCCTAATATTAATTATTTTCAAAAGTACCTAAATATTTGTGTTTATAATCTGTTTGCAATTAACACTTAGAGAATTTCAAAAATAAGAGCTTAACTTCTCGTATCATGAAAATCCCTGACTTCAGCTCCTCTAAACCACAAGTGAGAAGTCCCTTCCAGTGGTAAGCTGCTTTTACGGCATTTTTGCTTAAAATCTTTGAGCCCCTTATTTGCACCATGTTTGGCCCACTGAGTTTAGGCTTTCCTGGGACTCAGAGGATCAGTACAATACAGACAGCAGTAGCACTGGAGGCACATCATTATTTCCTTCCTCCCATGAGCTCTGATAGACCTGAAGCTGAAAAGAAGAGAAAAAGAACAGAAAGAGCCTTTCTGTTAGCTTCCTAATATGCAGTGTACTTTAAAATTTCTAACAATTTTCTTCTAAAAAATGCTATGCAATTTCCAGAACACAGCTAAATTATACAAACGCTTTATCTGTATGTAGCTTACCTATCCCATTTCATAGCTTTTGCCACTACTTTTCCCTGGGGAACAGCCCTAGGGGAAGGGACAGCACTACTTTGTACCCGTGCGCTGGGTGAAGGGCCGGAGATGCAGCCGCACCTGTGGCAGCAGGGGCTCCCCTCGCCCACCTCTCCTCCCGCAGCCGCACAAAGGCAAAGCGGCGCTCGGGGAGCCGGGGGCTCCCGGCCCGAGCCCCGGGCCGGCTCCCGCAGCCGCAGCCCCGCTCGCAGCCCGGGCCGGGCGGAGCCGGAGCGGCGGCACCGTCCTTGTGCTGCCACGAGCACCGGCAGCCGCGGATTGGCAGCGAGCAGCACGGGCAGCCAGAGTTTGGCTCCGGGGTGTTTGTTTTTTCAAAATGGAAATTAGAACCCAATATCTAGGACTATATGGAGGAGTTATGAGCATGAATAGTGAATCATAAGCTTGTTCTTTTAATTACTGCGGCATACTTAGAACCTATTCATGTCTTCAAAAGCCCCAGCGGACCAAGTGAAATTGTGATACATCAATTTCAGCCTATGCGAATTTATTTACAGGAAGATGGTTAAAGCATCATTTAAAAGGAAAAGAAAGGAATGTAACTACAACTGTTTCTTTCAGGTAGAAACTGAAAGACATCTTAAACATACCAGGTGCAGAGCACAATACAGTAACCATGAATGACATTGCACAGAAAACTGAGGTATGTACCAATTTTAAAGTAATCAAGGCAATGTAATAATTTACATCTGATGCTTGCAAAAGTAATAATTACAAATAATTGTAAAAGACAATTATACTGGAAGTCTGTTGGTATTGCCATTATTTTTAGACAATGAAACGGGATTTGTTAAGTAGCTTAAGATTTGATGGAATCTGTGAACTATGTTCTTATTAGAAAAACATGAAGGAGGAGGGTGAAATATGAAAAAGGTTTAAATGCTGGTGGTGAAATTCTGGGCAACATTTACATCTGATGCTAAAATGTAAATAGGCTACTTCAAATACTTCTTCTTCTACGTAGACTTACTGAGTAGCAGAAACAAAAACTTCTGGTATAGGTGGAAAAATGCGAAACACAGCATGTTTTTTGCCAGTTTTTTCAGTATTACTTTATTGAGAACATTCCTGTTGTCATCACTGTAAAAAGACAAAACTTCACAGTAGTTGTGAAGGTGGGAACCTTTGGTGTTTGGACACCCACAGAGCAATCAGTGGCAAAGAACTATCCATTTGCTGTACCAGCATCAGAGCCCTGATGGGCCAGTGATCTTTGCACTTTGTAACATAAAATCTCTGGGCTCCTGGTTTTTTCTAGATATTGAAAAAGTAAGCATATTGCAAGTTTGAAAGTAAGAAATACTGCTGTTTATTTAAAAACTATAGATGGCTGTTGAAGTGTCACAGAAAACTCTCATATGGATTGTATTATCTATCTATGTCTTTATATCTCTTTTAAATATTAGGGCCAGAGAGTCTCTTTGGTGACTGCTTAAGATTGAAAGTAACAATATAAATCTGTATCTAATTTAATAGTTTAATATAATGCTGAATGTTGTTTTGGATATTTTAATATTTATTACTATTTATGAACAAATACAATGATGCTTAACTGATGATGGCTCATGGCACCAAGTTCATAATCTCAACTGCACTTCTGTTTTATGTTCTTACATTCTTTCTAATCCAATCTATCAGAATATTTCTGTCCATCTGTTTCAACTTTCTTTTTCTTATCTTCATTTCTTCTATATCTTCACCAAGATTCTGCTTTCTTCATCTAAACCCGTCCAAAAGTCCTATGTGCCCAAGCTTCACAAGGGGGATGTAAAGGACAAATTTGAAGCTATGCAGAAAGCAAGGGAAGAAAGAAATCAAAGGAGATCTAGAGATGAAAAGCAAAGAAGAAAAGAACAATATGTTAGAGAGAGAGAATGGAACAGGAGAAAGCAGGAGGTTATTTTCTTTGCTAATATTTTGTGTTATAATATTTAATATTATATCTGAAAATCTATTAATATTATTTGAAGACAATAATACTGGGATTTCATTTAAGTTATAAAGACAGTTTACTTTCTGTGTTTCATCAACTAGATGAAAGAACTGCTTGGATCTGATGAAGATGATGACACCAAACTATCTAAAACAGAAAAGGGTTATGTTCCAAAGCTCATAGGTGAGAAAGGCCCGACTTTAAAGGCCACAGAATTCCCTGGAATTCTGTTAGATGGAACTGCTGAGCTGTGCATTTCATGTCCACAGGAACTGTTAAAGGCAAGTTTGCAGAAATGGAGAAACAAAGGCAAGAAGAAGAAAGAAAAAGAATGGAAGAAGAAAGAAAGCGCAGAATTGAACAAGATATGATTGAGAAAAGAAAAATTCAAAGAGAATTGGCAAAAAAGGCACAGGAGGTATGTTCATCTGATCACAACAATGTGAGAATGTAATTATAAACAAGAAACACTAAAAACATTTTGTATTGATCAGAAAGATTTGATCTTAGGATTTCTCATAGTAGAGATTTACATGGGAGATGCTCAGTGGAGTGGAAGTGAGATACCGTGTTCAGACAGTTTTCATTTCTTTACAGAAACAATTTTCTTGTAAGCTCCAAAGTTGAGTTGCAGATGAAACTGGGCAGGCATAAACCTGGTAGGAACCAGGCACAAATTTTGGTGTCATATCCATATAAGTTTACTAAACTAATTTGAAAATGTTTCTTGTATTTTATCAACTCTTACTTTAGACAACCTTTCCTTGTAAGTCAGTGAATAGAGCTCAGTGATACATGAACTAAGGCAAGCAAGAAGTAGTAAGAAAACGCCAGGGGCAGGTAAAAATGAGACAACACTAATGCAGTAAAACTAATAAATCATGAAAATCATGAACATCCAGGTCATGTTTTGTTCCTCTGCCATTTTGTGAATCATCATTGCATATAAATATATATATAAATGTATAAAATATATGAACAGACTCCAACTTTTATTGATGCCAATAAAGCAAATTCTGTCTTTTGTAGAATTTTGTGAAGGGATATCAAACTTAATTCCTTTTGCAAGTTTTCTTCAGTGCTGCAAATACTGCAGTGAGAGTAAGCATTTAAATGATAGACTAAAACCATATGCAAATCTCTATTTAACTAAATGATAGTAGTACTTCATTTAGGTTTGAATGAGTTGTAAGAAATGAAAAGCAGTGCTATGGGAGAAGTCAGTTTTTGGCTAGTCTTTTCTACTAGAAGTTCTAACATTGTTAAAACTGCACTTTTAATTGGCATTGTATCTAGCATATATTTAATCTACCCTGCAAGGCAGAAATGTAGAATTTTAAAAAGTATGTCAGTTTTAGACCATAACATAGGCACGGCATAGGAAGCAAGCACAGCATTAGGCTTTTTTCAGGAGCTGAGGGGAAGACAATGTCAATTGAATCAGAAATGATCAATGACTTAGCTTTAGGGTTTTTTTTTAAATTTTTTTACACAATTCTGGAATGTTTAAATGAAGAATGGACACCTCAAGTACTGTTCTTGGTTCAGGACTGTGTTGAGAACGCTTTAGCAGACTTTGTGTGGGATGTTTTATGTCTTGTTGCCTCTTCCTCGACAAGCTGACCTGTCTGAAGTATTCCAACAGAGCCTCAGTCATCACCACCTCTGTGAATTTATGTGCTACATACATATCACTGATACAAAAAGAATTTCCAGTTCTATGTTTGCAACTCTAAGGCAAAGAGCCAAATTAATGTAATCATATGAAATTCTCATTCAATAGATTGATGACTTTAACAATACGGGAACTGAATCAGCAGCTGAGGTAATTAGATTTTTTTAAAGAAATGTTCACCTACATTTTTTTCACTTTGTTTTATTATTGTAATTTGGGTTGGGAAAACTTAGAAAACAGCACAGAAATACCTAACTAAAGTTGAACCAAGGAGCTAACAAATTTTAGCATACCTGGAACTATCTCTGTACTTGAAGTCAATACACTGAAGTCTGAAATAGAGCCTGGACTATGACTACTTTGTGGTTAGTTAAAAACATCTAAAATGTAAATATTCAAAGCCACCAGAATTATTTTATATATATTAGGAATGATTCTTTTAAGTCCTCTGGCTTTGCAAAGAATTATCTTAAAAGCTCTTTGCCTTAAACTTGAAATTAAAGGGGGATTCTGACAACATGCAGATGTTTGACCACCTCACTCAGTTAACTTTGTTATTTTTTTTACTAATATACCATACGGGTTTTGATTTTAAGTCTTGTAAATAAATGTTTCATTTCAAAAAAACTGGGTCCAAAGGACCTATTGTCTTTCACTAACTCAAGAAAATCACACTCCTACTACAGTTTTGGAAAGAAAAAAGGAAACCTGCAAATTCATCAGTTTTAACTTATTCGACAGGAGGGAAAAATATGGGTAAATTATATTTTGGCAAATAAGTTGTAAAAATAGAGTTGAAGCAGCAACATCCTTCAAGAAACAATTACTGTGCCTGACAAATTATATATTAGAAACTACAAATTACATATTTCTGTGTTGAGCTATTGGCTTATTCCAGCTGCAGTTTATTATCATTTACATAATAAATATAAAACTGGAAGTAGAGTGTGGTTATAATTGTTGTGTATTCAAAATTACACCTGTTCTTTGCCAAAGCTTGAGTTTTTATGGCTAATAGTTAATGAAAATCTATAAAGAAATTAAGAAGTTTGCCAGCCGCTATGTTTAAAACATAATTTGGTTTTTGATAATCTTAAGATATTAGAAGAAAACTAGTGACTGCCACAGGCAGGTGGATTTATTCTTGTGGGTAATATTCAATACAAGTAAATCTTTTGGAAGCTTTGGCCTGCACAGGTTAAACAGCAGGTTCATTAAGAAATGAGTCTACCTAGAAGTCAAGTTTCATGAAGATGTAATAAATATCTTTTTGGACAGGAAGGGGATGATTCACTGCTAGTTAGAGTAGTGCCTGTAAAAAGCACCAGGACATCTGGGAAGATGAAAATAACCTCTGAGAAGACAGAAAAGGAGAGAGCAGAACAAAGAAAGACACAGGATGAAGAAATGAAGCTAAAATATGAGGAACAAAACCAACTCCTTAAGGAACCCAAGTGCCTTTCATTTGTCCAGGTAAACCAGTCATCCAAAAACATCGATATAATAGATATTTATTGGCTTAAGATACAATTGTTCCATTTTTTTTTACAAAGGGTGAAAATGAAAACAGTGAAACTCAAGAGCCTCTGTCTCCTGGTAAGCTGAAAGTCACATTTGAAGAACTGGAAAGACAAAGACAGGAGAATCAAAGGAGGCAAGCAGAGGAAGAAGCAAGGCAGCGTTTGGAAGAGGAAAAACGTGCCTTTGAAGAAGCCAGGCAGAGAATGGTAAGCACACGTTTTGTTCATGCTGGTACACAAGTTGCTCATTCTTTCCCGTATGTGATTCTTCTCTTTTCTTATTCCTTGTCTTTATTTCAAGCTGTTAAGAGTCTGGAGATGAGTTTTTGAAAGACATTTTTGGCCTTCGCTCTAACTCAGTAACCACACTGGCATAACGCTTTAGACACTGTTTTAGTAAACCAAAAAATAACAGGTGTTTTGATTTTGCCAGCAACTTAGTCGATTTTTTATCTACACTTTGTAGTATCTTAAGCTGTAAGCCTTCAAGAAGATGAGTGGCTGTCTGCTTTTTTCTGAAGTAGTGCTGCAGATGGTTCAGTAACTGGTTTTTGATGCAAACATTCCCTATGTTTGCATGCTGTTTCTTATCCCCGTGTTTATTTGTAAATGTGATACATCAGTTACAACTCTTCTCTTATGAAGAAAGGCAAAAAAACCCAAAAGAGACAGATCAGCTCTTTTTTATGTACTGATATAAACAACAACATACTATAAATTACTAGAGGAAGTCCCCCAAATTGTCATAAATGCAGCCCACAAATCCTGTTTTATATTATTGGAAAACTGCCTCCATATGTGTTCATCATCATAAGTCAGAGTTAGATCAGCTATAAACAGAGCTCACTATAGTTTGTTCTTTGATCACACTGAAGGAATCATACACTTAGTATGAACCTAAGATAACCAGATAGTTTAGTGCTGTATTTCCTTATTTTTCCACACTCCATTTCCAATAGCATTTTGAAAGTTCTGTATTTGAATACTTTTCCCCTGTATAGTCATGATCACTATGACTTTCTTAATTCACATACAAAATTCACATACAAACAAGATTAACAAGAAATGAGATTTTAATCTTCTATAAAAACTTGGAAAATATTATTTATAGGAATTTGCTAGCTTTAACAGAGTACAATTATGCATTAACAGTCTTGGAAAAACAGCTCTAGATCACTATTTTGATTATATTTCAAAAACATTCAAGACATTTATATTCTACAGAAACAAACTTAAACAAAACCAACAACACAGAACTTCTAGAAAGCTGAAACACACAAATTCCCAACTGGTCCATATTGAGAGTTCTAGGTTTAGGCAGATACCCAAATTGTAGCTTACTTTTTCATCTCCACCTCAAATAAATCACTGTTGTTTCACACCAATAACCTTGCCATTATGTCAATAATGCACTTTTTTTTTCTTTTTTTGGGGCAAGGGATTCTAGTGAAGGAGAAGAGTGAAGAAACTGAAGGAGAGTGAACTCCAAGAAGTCACTTAGGTGTTCTAACTGAAGATTTGTTCACATCTCCCTTCCTTATGCTTATGCATTTATTTATCAAGTAACATGAAATAATTTACAAATTCTCCACATCAAAAAAAATTTTTAACATGAAGCTGTACCTGCTGACCAGTGGTTGTCAAAACTTGAAGTAAACATTTTTCTTAAGAATTCAGCAGTTAATTTCCTTAAATTCTTCAAATTTTTTTTCCCCTTACAATTTCAAATAAAGATTTCTCTAATTCCCTTAATGGGCTACCCCACATACCAGTCCTAGGGCTGCTCACAGTATAGAGATCTGGATTATCAGTACTCTGACAGCTCCCAGTCCACTTCCTCCATGAACAGATAAAGTACTCTGGGATGTCCTCTGAAAGGGGTTCTTGATTGCAGCTTGCAAACCACAGGCTTCTCTTAGCACGTAAGTGTTCACTGGAGAGAAGCTACAGCGAGGAGATCAGATTATCTCAATTCCTTTTCTTCAGTGATGATTAAATGTCTAAAAAGAAAAGAAACAAAAATCTCAGTCTGGAATAATAGCAAAATGCTAAGTGATTCAGTTTTGCTATAAGACTGTACAGCATTTCTTTAAGTGGATCACTGATGAAAGCAATTTCTATACAAACAAAAAGACTTGATGGTATAAACATCTATGAAAATGATGCAAATAAAGAGAATAGAGAGTGATTTACAGTAAATGATCCAACAATGAGACCATAAAGTATGTACTTAACTGTTCAGCCTCTTCCTGGTAACACATTGTTCTTTGAATTACACACTCAACACATTTTTAAAAATTATAAAAGCTACGTGTAGGATACTGAAAGTTTTCTCGCTCCCCTAGCTAGAACAAAGATTAAAATGTTTCTCACAGGAACCTAAGTCTTGATGCATTTTTTTCCCCCAAGGATAAAACAGTACTTATAGAAGATCAGAAAGGAATTGAGTATTTATTTGCTATAAAGAATATTTTTTTTGTTCGGGTAAATGCTTTCTACATTTTCCTCTCCCTATTCTCTTAAGATAAATGAGGGTGGCAATGAAGAATCTGAAAATGCTGTTAAAGAATTCCGCCCTGGTAAACTCAGACTCAGTTTTGAGGAGATAGAAAGACAGAGGAGAGAAGAGGAAAAGAGGAAAGCAGAAGAGGATGCACGACGACGCATAGAAGAGGAGAAAAGAGCATTTGCTGAAGCAAGGAAGAACATGGTATGGCATTTTGGTTTAGCACAGAATTTAATTTTTACCTAAATCCCAATCCGGAAAGAAACTCTGGGAAAAACTTTTAAATAAAGTTAGGAATACATGCTTCAACACCTTCTTTAATTAGTTCACCTTACTATTTATTGTAAGGTAATGGGGTAAACTAGTCAAATTAATTTACCAAAAATCATCAGAGAACAATCCCTCCTCACAGCCAGCCTAGAGAGGATTTCAGATAATTTAGTCAAAACCGGGTATCATACCCAGTGGGTATGATTATACTAGATGCAACATACTTGGAAAGCAAAATGTTTCCAGAAGGAGGGTTAATTGTTTTGGGTTTTTTTGGGAAGAGCAATTTCTGTTACAGCTCCAAGTAACAAATTCCCCTATCTCTACAGGGTGTCTACCAATCATCTCTTACTACTAAAGCACAATTAATGGCATAGTAGAAAAATGCTCACTGCAAGTATGACTCTTCCAGTCATCTGTGGCTCTTCAGGGAGGAAATATTAAAAGGCTGAATTCTGCTACTTGATGTTTTTAATGCTTGTTCAGAGAAAAACAAAAAATAACTTCTGGTGTTTACCATTAGAACACTTCGTAATACTATTTTCCCTTGACAAATACAGATTTCTGTCATATGCAAGGACTTCTAAAATTTGAGTTAGGATTAAACTGCAGACAAATTTTCAGGGGTTTAGGACTGCCATACACTACCTGAAAGCAGAGAAAGATGCCTGATTTCAGAGGTTGGCAACTACTATTTATGTTTTTTAAAAAGTGGCCTCAGAGCTTTTAACTGTGGTCTTCATACTTATTCCAACCACTTCAAGATTCAGCAGGCTTTCGGGTATAAGCCAGTTACTTTACTGGTGGATATCATGAAATACAGCATTAAATTACACAAATATAAACTAGAATGAAGTAGTGCTTGTTTCAAAAGGGAAGGCAGGACCTGTCAGACTAGAGCTGTGGAATAACCCAGGCATCTGGTAGCATGTTCCTGCATCCTCTGTGGTTGAATTGGGAAAGGCCAACTGTGTGCCCAGTAACATTTTCTTGATCACTCATAGCAATACTTGGGGGAGAAATGAAAACTTTGTATGAGTACTGATACTACCAGCAGGGCCCCCTCTGTCTGGAAACTGGGCCAAAGACCTGTGCTGAAAGACTAGAGAAGCTACAATGTGAATTTATATTTGATACTGTACTGAAAAATAGGGTCTGTCTGTATCTCCAAAGACAGAACACAAACCCTAAAGCTACTTAAAAATACCCTTAATCCAACAAAAGAATGCTACTGGAGACTTTTTATAAAAAGGGAGTAGAGAACTAAAGGAAGCACAGAAAGTATGTGCTGCTTC
>VYZP01060123.1:0-24561 GCA_013400635.1 Hypocryptadius cinnamomeus
GGGAGACGCTCCGCGGGAGGGACCTGCGCATCCTCGCATCGCCTCACCGGGCGGAGGCACCGCCAGAGCCCGCCGCTCGCATCCCTCGGCTGAGGCGGAGGAGAGCAGGAGCAAGAACAGGAGGAGGAGGAAGAAGAGGATGAGCCGCGCGGTGCTGGCCTGGCTGGCGCTCTGCGGGAGCCTGGCGGCGCCGCGCCCCGCCCGAGGTGAGGGGACGGAGGACGGCGGGGACAGACGGGGGACGGGAGGGTCGGGGGCGCGCCGGAGCTCCCGCAAAGTCGGAGTCCAAGTGCGCGGGGGACCGGGAGGTGGCTCTCAGCAGGGTGCCGCTGTCTGGGCTCTCCTTTTCTCTTTATGCACAAGGAAAGAAGAGAAATGATAATACTTATCTCTGCATTTGAAATAGAAGGCGGCGGACGATCCATCCTCAGACTCGTTCTGTTTTGAAACAGTGCTTAATTAGAGGGGAAAGAAATGCCGTGAGAGATTAAATGTAATCCAGATGAGCGGCTGGGAAGATTTAATATCCGCAGCGCTGTCCGCACCGCTTTTCCCTTCCTCCCCCCACCCCTCTCCAGCCACCGGTCTTCGTTGTAATTTGGAGGCTGCTAGCTCCAAGCCGGAGACTCAGCAAACCGCGGAACAGTTTGCAAACACGTTCGGGAGCTTGAGCATCTCGGCAGCACCAAGCAGTTCTTGCCAGGCGACCCTTTCGCTGCCTCCCTCTAATTAGGTCTTCTCCATCCTAAAACACCCGCGGCGCCTTCTCGGTGTCTCACCCCCTTCCAAAACAAAGCAAAAAAACCCTACCAAAACAAAAAAACCCTCCTGGAAGAATAAAACGCCAACCATACCCCAGAGAGACAACTTTAGATCTCCTGGGACTTCTCTTTATTATTTATATTAATCAGTTCTCGCAGGGGTTTACCCTCCTGGCAGTGAAAAGTTGTGTGAGCTCGTGGTGCGAGGAGCTGATGGTGGGGCTGTGGGCAGGGTCCCCCCTCCGCAGAAGGCTCGGGGGGCTGCCCGGGGCGGTGGGCGATCACTCGCTGCCCGTCCCGTCGCGTCCTGCCCATCCCGGTTGTCCCGGCGAAGGCGCTCGCTGGGCTCGGCTCCGGGACCCCCGTGGGTCCCCTCCTCTTGCTCGCAGCACCTCGAGGGCTCTACTCGTCCTCTGCGAGCTCCGAGCGTTGTCCTGTACCGCGAATGTTCCGTGTCTCTGTTCTGTGTTTCTGTTCTGTGTGATCCCACCCGGCGTGGAGACCCCTCTATCCTCCTGCTTGGCAGAACAGCTGTTCTCCTAATGAGTACCAGAATATTCCCGCTGACTTTTAGACCTCTTCCCCTCATTATTAACTTTTTTTTTTTTTTTTTTTTAGCTTTCAAAATGAAACCAGTGTATCAGTAAAAACTGAATATTTTATTAGTCCTTAAATTATTCAGCGTGGCAGCTTCTCAAAATCCGGTAGCATTCACACAGTTGCAGTGAGCATGTGATAGCTTATGCAATATGTCCTTGTACCTGCAGCTTATTCCCCAAAGTCTCTTTTTTAAGCAGAAGGTACCTGTATCTGCCGTGAAGTCTAGACTTGTCATAAGTGTTTTGCACTGTGCTTCCTTGGAACTTCTGATAGCTCACATCTGTGATGTTTTCTCATTAAAGCCTACAGTTCTGCCATGTTTTCAGGTAACTTCAGAAGAGAGGGAACTTAATAGGTTTTCTAGCAGAAGTGAAATAGGAAGGAAAAAAATCCCTTTGCTCTGTGATTGCTTAAGCTGTGATTGTTCAATTAAAGGTTTGTCCTTGGCTCTCGAAAAGAAACAGAAGAACATTATACTGAGTCTTTTTTTGAGCTGAAATGGAGCAAAATGCTGCTTGACAAGTCTGATTTAGTGGGTTAATTTTGGTGGCTGTCATAACATTTACTGTTAATAGATCCTCTCAAAGTTGCAATGACTCTAAGCACTGTAAGTAACCAAAACTCTTTCAAAAGCAGCTTTTGAACAGTGCAGAACTTGTCCCAACATTACTCACTATGTGTCCATTCCCATAATGGTGTCGAATGAAAACCAGTGGAAGTGTCATCTGTGCAGTGGCTGGTTCCCACCTGCCTCTCAGGGTAAATTCCAAGTGAAGATCAAAGTTAAGTCATATACTTCATTACTGACCTGCATTTCAAGCCTACTGTTAAAGAAAAAGGCCAAATGCTTTTTTTGTTGGGACTCTGAAAAAATAATGGTGGAGGTCAAAATACTGTTTATTCATGATGTCTTGAGGATACCTTTTGCTTTTAGTGTTTGGAGCAAATACATAGTATGTCAGCAAGTTTGGGGTGAGGTTCTTTCTGTCTTTTTGCTGTTGTTGATTTTAAGGGAGAGAGANTAGGTGCACAGCAGATCAGTGCATCCCACGCCTTCATGATAAACAGTTTTGCAACAGGACCTTCTGAAAAATTACCATTTCAGTTGTCTTTATAGTGAAGCTGCTCTGTGGGTTGTATCATTCTTCTCCACCTGGCTGTCTGCTGCGTTTTTAAGTGTGGTTTGCCTAGAAATTATATTGACATTGCTGAAAACAGGCAAGTCCGATTCTTTATTTTATGACTGTATCCTGTCAGCCTAAGCAAAAAACTCTGGAACTTTGAAGGAAGTGTTTCAAAGATGTTGCTTTTTCTCCATTACAGTGGGAACCTTCACTCTCTCTGAGGCTTAGAAGTTTCTATAAAGCCCCTTTCTGCAGCTGGAATCAGCTGCAAGGAGCAAAAGTGCTGAGAAAGAAGAGAGGTAAACTGTAGCTTTGTTCTCATGTATCTATACTGAAAGGCTGAAAAGATCACAGAGGCTTTTAAAGACCAAGATTCTTCTGTTTTACTGAATGCCTTTGCATCTTTGGACAGCATCTGCTTCTGTACAAAGTGCTGACAGTGTGACCCTGCATAATGATTTTCACTGTTCTTTTAACAAATTACATTTGTATTCAAATTGATTTTCCATGACTGCTAGTATAGCCTCCAGAAAGCATATAGTGGATATACTGTTGTATTCTGTACGTGTCTGGTCAGCCTAGGACAAAATTTGATGTCAAGCCATGCATTATTATAACTGGAATTAATCGTTCTGGTAGTATTACTTATTTGGTTTTTTTTTTTATGTGCCCAGTCTCCTATTTCCCTGCCCTTTATGTCCTTATCCTTTATGTCTGTTTTCAAAGGATATATTTCATAGAAGGTTGTGTATCAATGGTACCATAGGGGGAAGGATCACTGTCTTATCGTCCCTCCTCCACATTTTTTCAATTACCACCCAGCTGAAAATCAAGGAAATTATCCATTCTGGAAGTTATTTCAAAAGACAGTAACTTTTAATTAAGATTTTTGTGCCTTAAATTAGCTGTTTATGCAGCACATGCCCCTACAACAACGGTAACAAACTCACAGCCAGAAACCCCTTCAGCCTAAGTGAAGATACCTGGGGAATCTGTGTTTAAGAAACTGCAAGAATCAGAGATGAATCTCTGTTATTCTCAACTCTTTTGTGAGTCACATAGGAGTTGGTGTGTTGCTGTTTTCATCTTAATCTCTTAAATGTCTCAAACTTTGGCAAACCACAGATTTCTGAAATCCTAAAGGATGGTCGGTGCTGTATTACAAGTGAGATTAGATGTGATGAAAAAATTATTCCCTGGGAGGATGGGGAGACCCTGGCACAGGGTGCCCAGAGCAGCTGGGGCTGCCCCTGGATCCCTGGCAGTGCCCAAGGCTTGTCACTGTGACACCTTTAATGTTCCTCCCAACCCAGGCCATTTATGTGATTCTATGACATTGGGCATCGTTGTAGCATTCCTGAAGCCCAGCTTGAGTTTGCATAAATATGGGTTGAGCAACAAACAGGTATTGATTTAAGTCTCAGAAAAGGTTCACAGTCAAAATACAGCGAGATCTTAGTCAGATGATGCATTAGAAAAATAAAAGATGATTCCTTGAAAGGATTGAAGTCCAAAGAAGGGTTGTAAGAACATTAGCATCTGCAAAATTAAAACCTCTGGAAAATATTGTTTTATATTGGCGGACCAAAACACATTTTGAATTTAAAGTTCAGTAGACAACCTAGGGTAAAGGAAAATTCAGCCTAAAATCAGTGTGTTATGTCAGCTGAGGAATAATGTGTCCAAGTTTCCCTTTTTATAGGAAACTTGGATCTTATGTTTGAGGGAGAACAACTCACCATGTGTAGTGACAGCAGTGTATGGCTGATTTTCTAACAAACTATGTAGAGGGTAGAACAGCTTTTTTGCCGTTCATATTGTGGGAACAGAGCAAGGATCTGTCCAAACCCAATACCTGCAGCTGTGGGTCTGTGTGCTCTGAAGGCAGGGATTGAATGAGCAGCTCTGTCCCAGGAATCCGGAGGCAGAGAACTTGCACCACACCTTCGTGCTTTGAGGTTTTATCAAATCTCAGTCTTGCTGGTGAGGGAATATACTTAACGTACTTGTGGGGTTTTTTATTCATTTGTTTGTGTGGGTTTTTCTTCCCTCTAATCAGCAAGCTGTGTTACCTTTCATCACAGCGGGGGTGTTCTTCTATTTTAAGTCCTGAAAGCTGAAAAATGAAGCAGACCATAATTATCTAATAAAGTCTCCAGTTAATCCAGCTAATAACTATATGTGGGGTGTGTGTGTGTGTGTGAAAGTGTTATCATATGAAACACACATAAAAACATCTTAATTTTACATAATGTATAGCAGCTATGTGCAAACATACTGCACTTTGGGTATAATTTGGGTATATCTACACTCCAGAGACCATACGGAGGAATTGCAGCCACTTATGTGCCTCACATCTGGTCTGATACTTAGAAGTTTAGGAAATGTTAGATAAGACCTAATCATCCTATGAATTCTTGATGCACAGCTCTGTGTTTGAAGTAAGAATTTGCTATATGCCACAAAAGCACTGCCTAGGAATTTTTTTATGTTATCGATAGTATTCCTCACTCCACACATCTTTTTAATAGAGGGCAAAATGGGGTTTTATGACTTGTAGATAAAAGACTTATGTCCATAAGACTGACATATTATGATTTATACATGTATATCTTTGATGAAGTTTTTTGAAAATGGGCAAGTAAATACTGGCGCAACCACAGAGTAGGCTGAGCTGGAAGGGACTCACAAGGTCCATCCAGCCCAGCTCCTGTCCCTGCACAGACACCCCAAAATCCCACCCTGGGCTTCCCTAAGTGTTGTCCAAACTCTCCTGGAGCTGTGGCAGCCTTGGGGAGCCATTCCCTGGGGAGTCTGGGCAGTGCCAGCACGCTCTGGGGAAGAACCTTTCCCTGACCTCCATCCCAAATCCCTGGCCCAGCTCCAGCCCTTTCCTCAGGTCCTGCCAGTGTCAGAGAGAGCAGAGATCAGAGATCAGAGCTGCCCTTCCTCTTCCTCTCATGGGCAGCTGTAACTGTGCTGGGTCTGCCCTCAGCCTCCTCTTCTGCAGCACACCAAGTGCCCTCAGCTGCTCCTCACACGGCCCCTCCACACCATTCACCATCCCCATGGCCTCCTCTGCACACTGTCTGACAGTTTAATGCATTTTTAACCCTGTGGTGCCCAGAACAGCACACAATATTCCAGGTGAGGCTGCCCCGGCCCAGAGCAGAGCTGGACAATCCCTCCCTGGCCCGGCCGGCCATGCTGGGCCTGTGCCCCCAGGACAGGGATCAGGGATGTCCCTCCTGGCTCCAGGGCACTGCCACTGACCAGGACCCCTGTCCCTTTCCCTGGCACTCCTTGCCAGCCTCTCATTCCCCAGTCTGGCTGTGAGTTTCACCATCCCAGGGGCGCAATCCCAAACCTTCCCTTATTGAAGCTCACACGGCTAGAGCTGGCCCAGGCCTCTCATTTATCACGGCCTCTCTGCAGGGCCTCCCTTCCCTCGAGGGAGTCGACAGCTCCCCCCAGTATTGTATCATCTGTGACCTTCCTCAGGATCCCTTCCATTCCTGCATCCAGGTAATTCCTGAGGCTGTTGAGGAGCACAGGGCCGAGGATGGAGCCCGGCAGAACCTCACTAGTGACGGGTTCCCAGTCTGATGTCACACTTTGAGCCTGACGTGTGACCCAGCTGCTCACCCGTCTCATGATGTGTTTATCCAGCTGTGGGATGGGCAGTTTGTCCAGAACAATCCTGTAAGAGACAGTATGAAAAGCTTTCCTGAAATCCAGAAAGATTCCATCAGCTGGTTTCCCTTGATCCACTGAATGGGTCGCCTTGAAAGGAAATCAGGTTTGACAAGCAGGACTTTGCCCTCATGAAGCCATGCTGTCTGTGACCAGTGATGTGTCCTCCAGGTGTTTTTCAATACCTCCCAGAATAATCTTCTCCATACCTTTACCAGGCTCTGAAGTGAGACAGACAGACCTGCAGTTTCTTGGGTCCTCCTCCTTGCTCTCCTTGAAAACTGAGACAATATTTTCCAGTTTCTAGTCATCTGGGACTTCTCTGGACTCCGACAACCACTCAAAAATCATCAGGAGAGGTTTTGTGATGACATCAGCAGCTGTTTGAGGAATCTTGGATTAATCCCATCAGGCCCCATAGATTTGTAGGGATCCAGCTGGAGCAGCAGATTGGGGTTAACTGGGCATTGATCATTCTCAGAGTCATGGTCCTCCAGCTCAGGACACTGGGACCCTCTTGGTCCATATCTGTCAAAGAAGGAGGCAAAGGATGCACTGAACACCTCAGCCTTGTCCCTGTCCCTGTCTGTGAGGTGACCATCCTCTTCCTGGAATGGGTCAACAGTATTTTTGCACTGCCCACTGCCATTTTTTTATTCAGAAAATCTCTTTTTATTGTCCCCCACACAGTTCTCACAGCACCAACTCTATCTGAGCTTTAGCCATACAATTTTCTCCCTCCACTAGCAGCAGTATCTCTGTGTTCTTCCCGTGCCAGCTGGCCCTGCTCACACTGGGCACACACCTTCCTTTATTGCCTTACTTCCAGGAGAATATTCCTGTTCAGCCAAGCCATCCTTCTGCCTACGCTGTTTAAGTGGAGAATCCTGGATTATCTCAGCTCTCCCAACTGCGGCAGCAGAACGACAAGTTCTGGGTTTTAGGAGTTAGGATTTCAGGCACAGTATTTAAAGCAGCAAGCTGAACCATGCAGATGACAGCAGGGAGGAGCAGCAGATGGATAAGGAGGCTCAAGAAGATCAACACTCCTTCAGCAGAGCCAGGGCAGGAGCTTGACACATCCCAGCAGGAATCTGACAATGTGAGAGAAAATTGTGCCTCAGATTTGTGGGTTTTTTGTGACCCTGGAGGCCACAGGGGACAGGGAGGGGGAGCAAAGCCTCCCCTAAGAGGAGGTGGGAGGTTTTGGTGTGGGATTTTTCTGCTGCCTCCTCTCCCAGGTGATGTGTGGGAGAGGGGTCAGATACAGAGGCATAACCCCACCTCAGGGTGCAGTTTCTGCATGAAGTGGTGGCTCTTGATTAAAGCTGATGGAGAAATTTCCTAACCCAAAGTGCTCTATCAGAATATTGCAATTCTGTACACACAGCAGTTGAACCAGTGAACAGCCTCACTCTGGAGTGTAGCTTGCACACCTGGGACAGCACGAGCTCAGGTGACTGTTAAGTGCTTCACACTATGGATATGAACCCCACAGCTTCACATTTTTAATTTTAATGCAAAGCAGGGTGTTTTCTCGGTGTTTTGCAAAAAATCTTCTTTCATTCTTCCTGCCCCTCACCCCTTGAGACTAATCTTTTCCTTGTTTTCAATTCTAAACAACACAAGGCATTTATTTATGCACAGTCAGATTATGGTCCTACTGTAGGATGAAGCTACCATTTAGACGTAGAGACCTTTTTATTCATGTCTTTGAGTACTCTCACAATAGTAACTTTTTGACAGGCCAAAAAAAACCCCCAAACCAAACGTGAAGGAGATGACTGCATTGCTAATTTTTAGCTGCAGCAATTTTATTTGCCGAGATTCTGTGTAGGGAGGCTGAAAAAAATCTCTGCAAAAACTGGTTTTTTTCCCTATCATTGTCGAGATGCTGTGTCAACCTGCATAATTATGGAGAGCTGTGACAGCAGAGCATAAATAACAGTAATTTCTGGCATCTGATTATCCATGTCTTAGGTTTCTGCAACAGTGAAGCTACAACAGATCACACAAGAAACAATTACAGATAAGACTTGCATGTGCCAAGCAGAGGCATAAAAAATAGAAAAAAAAAAAGTTAGATTTATTTTATGTTTAGCATTTGTTTACATCTTTCAGTCTGTCTCTCCCTCATGTAGGAGAGCTTCTATCACTGCTGGGTGTCATTGCAGACAACCAGCCTCGGAAATCCAAGTTTCCTTCCTAATTGCTCTGCATTACAGTTCTTTAGACCATCCTGCTTTAATTTGTTTGCCAGGGTTTTTTTTCTTTGGGTTTTTTTATTCCTTTTCCAGCTCAGTCTTTTGAAGTAGAGATGGAGAAACTATTACATGCAATGTAACTTGTCAGATTCCTTGCTTGTGTGAGGAATTGCATGGGATTGCTTTGCAAGGTCTTTTCTAGGTTAAAAACTAAGACCCACTAGCTGATTGCTTTCAGATACCATTCCAGAACTATTTTAAAACCATGCAGTGCTATTTATTTGAACAATTTTAAGGGAAGATTAGCTTGATACTGTGAATTATGTACAGTGTGGATGGGGAAATGATGTGCTGCTGTCATGGGAAGTAGCTGAAATGACCTAGTAGCTCCCTTCTATGGTGCATGCTATATATGTTTCTTTAATGATGCTTTTGTGTAATTTCTTTAATGTCTTTTTTTATGCTTAACCTTCAGACCTTGTACAGAATGATTCACTCCCTACTGATAGCCCTTCAGGGTGAAGATCAACCTCTTTGATAATGAATTTTGTTTTCTTGGGTGTGATCAAGCCCATCCTATTCTGACACCTTCCCTTTCTTCACCAGACTTCTCTTCAACCTGGTATCCTTATTCAGGGAGATAAATTCTTTCAGAAATTTCTCTTAGAAATGCTGCATTTTTGTACTGTGGCACAGTTACAAAATGCTGTGGTTCCTTCCTAGGGTGGTTTTACTTAACCTTAAACTCTTACTCCAAACGTGGTTCTTGTGGTTCAGCCTGTCACTAAAGTCAAAAAGAAATAAAAAAAAAAGGTAATTGAAGCAATGTCAGGCATAGCTGGGAATGTAGTGTCAGATGTATCCTTTCTTTTGTGAAATCCATTGGGGAAGAAAAAAATCAAAGCAACATTCTGAACAAGAGCTTGGAAATCAGCTGGAATAAAGTGTGATTGAGTATATATATTGACTTAATGTTAGTACCACATCTATATTGGCTCACACAGCAAGAGCAGTGATTGCTCTAGTATGCCTCAATATCTTTCAGTATAGATGAATAATTACATAAAAATGTGATTTTAAGAACAGAGAATTATAGAATAATAGAATGGTTTGGGCTGGGGGGGGATCTTAAAGCCCATCCAGTGCCACCCCAGCCATGGCAGGGACACCTTCCACTGTCCCAGGCTGCTCCAGCCCCAGTGTCCAACCTGGCCTTGGGCACTGCCAGGGATCCAGGGGCAGCCCCAGCTGCTCTGGGCACCCTGTGCCAGGGCCTGCCCACCCTCCCAGGGAATAATTTTTTCTTCCTAATAATTCATATAAATCTACTCTCTGTCAGCTTGAAGCCAAAATGCTGAGTGTGAGTAAAAGTGGAGCACTAAAAGGTGTAGCTGCCACTTGTGGGTCAGAGCAGTTTGGTCAGGGAGGGGTGAAACTAGCATCTGGTCTGTAGGAAACTTCCTGAGCCTCCAAAGTTTTTTTACTGCAAGACAAAGCTGAGATGAGCAACTCTGTGAGATTTGATAGTTTGGCCAAAGCTCATCTAGTTTCCCTTCCACTGGCTTTTCCCTAATTCCAGCACTGGTGGTGATCTTACACAGAACAATAAAATTATCCCGTAGTTTACCTTCTTGGGATGGCTTAAGGCAGGAGCAGGCCAGTCCCAGTGATGGTGCAAAGAAGGGAGATGGGGACAAGGAGGGAGAAGCAAGTGGCATGGACAGGGATGTTGAACACTGGATGTGTCCTCAGCTGGTTCTTTCAGTGGAGAATTATGGATATTTTTCTCAGTGCCAGTTTTACACATTTTTTTTTTTGCCAAAAATAAATAAGTTTCTGGACCAACTCTAAGACACAGGGTGACAAATTTTCCCATTCCTCGAGTATAGCTGTGTATTCCCCCCTGTGCAGAAGAATGAAATGTGCAGAAGTCGGATCCATGAGCATTCCTTGCATTCCAGTCTGCTTTGCCTTGGCATGGATGAAGGCAGAGGAGCAAATTCCACATTTCCCTGGCCATCTCCCAGTCCAAAACAGTCATCTCACCATCCTGGGGCAAATCCAGTGTTGATTAACCAGTCCATCCCAGTAGTTATTTTGTTGAGGACAAATTACAGTGTTTTTTTCTTCCCTAATTATTTTGTAGCAAATATTTATCTTGTGGATAAAGATCGCTCCTGGGCCACGCAGAGCAGGCGAGGCTCAGAAGCTCCCCGTGTGCTTTCAGTGGAAACAGGAGGAGCTGCCTGCCTTAGAAATCCTGCTCTGGCATAATTCCAAGCAAGAAATCTGTTCTAAAACTACCAGGGAGTCGATGTGGTTCTGGCTCCTTCATTCAGACCAAATGAAGGCTGAGCAGGAAGAAAGAAGACAAAATGGGTAAAAGCATTGTATGCTTCATTTACTTCAGGAGGAAAAAGAGAAAACTCTTCAAAATGTCTGAGACTCCTGAATGACTAATTTTGACCAATTAGCCTGCTGCGGATTGTTTGGGATTTTTTGATAAACAAATTCTTGAGGTTTTGTGGGTTTTTAAAAAATTTCCTGTAGAGAGTAATAAATAATTAACAATGGGTACATTGGTTTCTTTTCCAGTTGAATTTTGGTTAAAGCATTATCCTTGTAGAAAGATCTGAATAGAATTCTAAATTCTATCTAAACATTTTCTTTTGAGGCAGAGGAGGGAAGGAGAAATATCCCAAAATTTTATCCCAATTTCACTGGAACAAAAATCGCTGGTATGTAATTATAATTTTTTATCTTTTTTAATCTAGAGGAGCAGAGATGAAGAATTGCAGCAAAAACCTGTACTTTTAATGCTTTCTAAGTTTCAGGAAGCCACCCTTTCACCCTGTTAATGCTCTAATAATAATCATGAAGTCTTCTGCTAGCATCTTTCATAGCAATCTTTTGTCCCTGTGTCATGTCAAGGTTTTTTCTGTCGTTGCCACCCATCTCTTATCCTTGACATGTCTGTACCTTCCACCTCTGAAGTCTGAAAACAAAGGTTGATACATCAAATACAAAAAGGCATCTGCTTTTAAGAGAAATGATGAGTTTTGATGACTTATGCCTGATAAAAGCCATGTTTTGAGTGTCCTGTAGTGCCAGCTCCAGTGTTACAGCCACAGCAGCTGCTCGAATAACCATTCCATTTTGTGTGTGTGTGTGAAAGAAGTGTTGGTATACTGGAAATACTTACCCAAAGATTTCCAGAGATCTCAAAAACAGGGAATCAGCTGGAAATGCTGTTTCAGGAGCGCTCTCAGTTAATGTCATTCAGCGTTATTCTCACTTTATTACCATGCATGCAGGAGATTCTCATTTCTTTTTCATTTTGAAAATGAGGTTGCAAGAAGCTTTTACAATTGAAATTGAAAATGTCTGGTCTGTTTACAACATGGTATAGGTATCTTGTAACAGTTGGGCTAATTTTTAAAACTCTTTTATGTAGAGTGTCAGAACAAATTTTCTGTAGGAAAAGCAGCTGTGGAAAGAGCCTGTTTTTTCTCGGCTCCATTCTTCTGTTAAGATAGAGAAGTAAGATTGCTGAAGATTTTAGAGATAGTACATATGTTCTTTGAAAAAGAACAACATAAAAGACACAAAATTGCTGTTCTAGTAGATTACAAGCTAGAGTGTGTATCTGTTGAAATTGGCCTTATGGAAGGTGCTTCTTCAAAGCAGTTGTAGTTTAAAAAATAAAATAGCAACTTATTTTGCCTCCTACCCTCCTTGAATCACCCCTGCTCCTTGGCTTCACCTAGGTTTTATGCTTTGGGGAGCAACCTGAGGGGTGGGCATCATTCCACCAGTGACTGAGGAATTCCTGTTTCTTCTGTCTGGGTGAAAAGGGAGAGTATTTAGTCTTGATGCTCTTTAAGACATAACAGATCCCTTATTCTCCTGCTGGAAATGAGGAATTTGAAGAAATTGCATCTCTCTGGAATTTGTGGTGTGGTGCCAGTGTTGTTCTTGGGGCAGCAGAGGTGTGTCCCCATGTCAGACCTCGTGGGGAGTCTGAAAATGGCAGTGGCAGGAATTGTACAAGAATGTATTAACTGGGGAGGAAGAGGTTGTTGCTGTTCTACCATGCCATTTTTTTTTTTTTTTTTGCTTTTGCCTTTTCCTAACATATCTGTAAACACTAACACAGGACATATCTTCATCCAGTATTTACATTCTGCCAGTGTTCACCAAAAAGTGAAGAGTGATGGTGATGTTTGTAGACAAAACAGGTTTCTGCATTCATTACAGCTATCTCAGGCTGTCAAAAAATTGTCTGAGAATGTTCCCCTGCATTGAAAATAACTGTATTTATCCATGGTATCTGTGTAGTGACCTAGTTTGTTTATCACTAACTACCCTGAATTTTTCGACTGCATGTACTGTTGTCTAGCAGAGTGAAAAAAAAAAAAAAGTCTATATTTATTTATTTATTAATGTACTTTTGTAGAAAGAGGTGTAATTCTCTTCTGTTTGGCTGGATTTTTTAATGAAACCTTCAGGTTTTAATGAAATCCTGATTTCTTCCTTTGCATAAAGGCTTTACATGGAATTTTTCACTTTTCATGGAACTCTTCCATTAATTGAAAGCTTTCTAATAGTTCTGATAATTAGCCATATTACAAGATATAATGGCCAAGAACTGGAGCCAGGTGCAGCTGCAGTATATTTAGGGCAGGAAATGTAGACAAAAATCTTCACTGTGTCAAACATGATGTTACTTGAAAGTGTTTTCAGGTTTTGGATTCATGTTATACCTTAACCCACTGCTTTTCTCTGGTTTATTATTTTATCCCTTCTTCCTTTTCTTTGGTTTATTTTTTTGCTCGTTTCCTATTTTGAACTCTCTTGAACTTCAGGGTTTTTGATTTTTGATTTTTCAGTTGGTGGTTCAAAGACCAAGGGCCCTGATAGATGTTAATCCAAACTTGATGTTGAAAGTAGGTTGCTTTTCAGATTTAACTTTTTGAGAAATGGATTTTTGTGGCTTCTCTTGATTTTAAAAATGCAATGACACTTCTATTGAATACAGCCAGAACAGCTTTACACTGAAGCTGCCTCTAGATTAATGTCTGCAGCTTTGCCAAAACTATTATCTATATTGCAAGCTGTCACTTTATGTCTAAACTAAATAATTAAATCTTCAGATCAGATGTACAGTTTTTTATTATTATAGACATAGTTTAGGATTTTATAGTTTCAAGGAACCTTTGGGAAAAAATAACTGTATTAAAGCCTACTGGAGAGTGGGCTAAAACCTCTCTGAAATTTTTGCTTGTTAAATTACATTCCTTGGTCTGGATTCCTGTTTTTCAGTCAAAAACAGAGATAAAAACTGCCAACACTGAATTAGGTGTGTCATGCCTTAACCACTATGAGTCTCCCTATGATCTGGTCTAGGGCCTTTAATCTGAGTTTCTTGCCAGCAATTATGTAAAATTATGATAAATTCATTTTTTTTTTTAAATACGGAATGGCAAGGTCGACCTTTTGCAATGTGCCAGTTGGGTAACATTATTTGCTCCCAAAATGAACACCTCTGTCTTTCAAGTACAGATGTTGCAGGTGGCTGTTTACTTTTGCCAACAGCTCCAGTCCTGTGTTGTGAGACAGGAGGGAAACGGAAGGGAACAGCCCTGAATGAGCTGTGGGTGGAAATGTCCATGATGGAAGAACCTGGAAATTCATAATTTTTGATGTCACGTGTCAGGCCTCTTCCCCACCTCTGCTCTTGCAGCTGCAGGGGCTCTAAGCAAAGCAGAGGAAAAAGGGAAATTAATACAACTTCCCCCTGATCAGTGGGACAGGATAGACAGGATGGATTTCATCCAAGGGTGCTGGGACCTGGACAGTTCCTGTGCAGGGTGAGACATCTGTCACCTCTGGGACACCCAGGGATGACCCTGGTGGCCAAACAAAGGTGAACATTGCAGCCCTGCTCCAAAAAGCCCCCAAGGTCCCAAAGCTGAAGGGGAAGCTCCAGGCTGGGCAGCCTTGCTGGGAAAGCCACGGAGCTCGTTCCTGGGTGTGGGATGGAGAAGGTCTGGGGCTGTCAGCAGGGGTTAAACCCCACCTGAGGGGTTAAACCTCACCTGAGTCTCCTGGTGTTCTGGGCAGAGGTGGCTGCAGGGTCTGGGGAGAGCAGAGGGTGTCCTGTGCCTGGGGCAGGGGTCTGGGCACTGTCACTGCTCCCATGTCCATGTGGATGGAGGTATCTCAGGGATGGACAGTGGGACAGACACAAAACCTGATTGTAGTGCTGGGGCTCAGAGGGCAGTAGATGATCAGTCACGCCACTCTGGAGTTTTGTATCAAGTGGGTTCTGTCTGGTGCTTTGTTTCACATCATGGTGCCCTGAGCAAGCTGCCCCTGGGATGTCCTCAAGGACAGAGGTGCCACCAAGAAAGGAAATAAACCAAAAGGGGAAAATAAACCAAAAGGACCCGTAAACAACAACAAATGGCAAGTCCTAACTTTGGGAGGGAGAACCCCTGTGAGTGCATGGATGTTTAGTTTTTTGATCCCCAGTTTAGCAAAGTACTGTTTAAATGGGTGTGAGATCAGGGAGGGCATGGTGTTGCTGGGGACTGGATGTCCTGCCCTGCAAACAGAGGGACCTGTGGGACACTGCAGGGGCAGATTGAGGAGAAATCCTCAATCCTGAGACCCTGCAGAAGGGTGAGACTGAGGAGACAGAGACAGCAGTGTGTGGCAGGAGGATCAGAGTAATTTTCTCTGTAAATATGACCCTCACTGGGGGTGAAGATGAAGTCACGTGCCCCTCATCACCCTCGTTTTGAGTATCTGTGTGAGATAAAGCATTGTTCAGTTCCATACTGCAGAACAGTCTCTACTTTTAATGGAAGGAACAGAGTTGTATTTTATGTAGATGCTGGAAAAATAAAATCTAATACATGCAGGATGCATCTGGTGTTTTTTGGTTTTGTTTGCTCATTTATTTGTAATTGTTGCTTCTCATTAATAAAGTAGACTAGGCAACATAAAAAAACAGGCTGTGATTTTCAGTGTTGCAGTTTTCACTTAATAGTCTTGCAGTTGTGTTGGCTGCCAGTAAGAACCCCAAACCAAAGATTTACTTGCATTATTAACTTTCCTTTATTGTTGTTTATGAAATCCAAGTGGAAAAAGAAATGAGTAGCAATATGTAAAGACTTGTCTTGCACATTTTCCTCCTAGAGATGATAATAGAAATGTCCAATTTCCAGATTGTGACAGAAAACCATGGCTTTTTTCAAACACATTAGAATGAAGTTATGAGCCTGAATTTTAAAATGAATTCTGGATTTGGCGCAGGAGACCTCAGATGAAAACCTCCTGCTGAGATGATGAGGTTTATAGATTTGAGATTCAGTGATCATGCAAAGAGTTTAACAACTCTGCTGAGTGTTGAGGGAAGTTAAAATGAACTGAATTGGTGATTCATTTTGGTTATACTCTGAGGGAGGAACAGACATTTTCTAATAATTAATTATCTAATTTAAAACCTCCCTATTTCTTGACTGAGGTAAAAAATGAGGTATTTTGTATAATAAAGCAGCTGATCTTTAAAACTAATGGAAAGTGGGTTTATATTTTTCACAAAAACTATAGGCGCTTCAGTTCACTGGCTCTGCCTCAGGAAATCAGTTTCGAGCAAATTAGCTAGTAAAATGAATGTACCCTGCACTGGCTTGTTAATGAAAGCAGTGTGTAAACACAGCTGATCAGTATATGTCAACCTGAATAAGTAGAGAAATAAAAATGTGCATGAATTAAAAGGTGTTGATTACTGACCGTTGATCATGAGCTGCGTTTGGTATGAAATCTTTCTTTTACTTGAAAAGTGAAAATGTGTCACTCCAATAAGCCAGAGAGTTTTCATTGCCTTTGACTGCCTTCGTTGGAGATTGAGAGCACTCAGTAGAACTTAGAAGTAGGAAAAGGCACAACCTTGCAGTGCTGTGGAAGCTGCATGCTGAGATGTAAACTTTGCAGCCTTTATCACCCAAATCCTCAGCTGAGAATTGTGTTCAGGATTAATGTTTGGATTTCTGAACATGCTTACACACCAGGACACCCTCCCAGTGAGAGAGAATCCTAGATGTCTTGACCCATTTGGTAGGGGGCAAGATGTTCGTTATAAATTCTCATCAGGCTGAAAAGAAACACCAATTCTTGTGCTTTATTATCTAGTTGCCTTAACTCCAGAAGTTAGCCACCATTAACTCTCAAAAGCTTTGGTTAACAAGCCCTTAAATTTTACAAGCTCCAGCAACAAACTTCAGGTACTAAGATCCCAACTTTTACAATTACAATTATAAACGACAAGCTCCCAGTCCTCTTAATAAACTTTGGTATGGAGTAAGGGGTAGAATAGGATAACCATGCCTGGACAAAGCAGGAGAGGAAAGACATAAAGGTGATAGAGAGAAAAAGAGAACAAGGATCACCAGTCCTTAGATCCCTCATTGGTCACGTGGATGGTCTCAACAAAGGGAATGAGGGAGAGAAGAACTGATACACTTCCTTTGATAAGGTTTCCTTCCTTTACCTGGTGCACATCTCAAATGTAAAACAGATTTTTTATGCTGCTATGTTCCTGCGTGTTCAGCCCCTCTGAGTCCTGCAGGAGTGAGGAGCCGCTGCAGGTGCAAGAACAAGAATGTGTTTTATTTTTTACCCATTGTCTTAAAAAAGCCTCGTTATGCAAACATCCCATTGCTGCTCATACAATTTCTGATCTTGAGCATGAAACTGCCTTGCAAATATTAAGAGCAATAATTGGGGTGAGTAGTACATCTGTCTCTCTTTTTATAAGAATGTGCATTGAATTCTTGTGCCAGTGGTATGGCAAAAGCTTTCATGGCAGTCCTTCAAAGACCATGATTAAATAAATTTGCCTAATTCTGTTCTCACAGCATCTAGGGGCATATTGGCTGACAGAATGGATTGTATTAGTCAATGACAAAAACAAAAAAAAAAAAAGAAAGAATGCCCAAACCTTGCAGCCTCAGGATAAGAATAAACACTGTCTGAGCACAGAATTGAGTATTCTGAAATTCTCATTTCTGATGAAATGAGACTGTGATGGTCAAAGTGGCTACAGCAATCCCCTGATATAAATAAAGGTCAGGGGTATGGTGTGACACAGGGAGCTTTAAGGATGGGTTCAGAGAAGATGGAAAGCAGCTTTGTTGGACGTCTTAGAATCATCTTTCCAAAGCTAAAAGGCAACGTGGGAGAGAATGAAACACCAAGTGCTTTGGTGACAAATTTTCAAATACATGGAAGGTTCTGCTGGACTTTTTGTTACTCAGTAATTGATGATTCATTAAGAGATGCTTCAAAGAGCTTTGAAAACACAGAGGGGTGACATGTGTGGGACGTGGTAGGAGAGAGAGAGGAAATGGAGACACAAAAGGACATTAATGATCAGAATGAAGCAAGAGCCCTGTGCAGGGCTCTGCAACAGCATTTGGAAAGCTACTATCCCATTTCTGAAAGCCTGAGTGAGAGATGGCAAATTAGTACAAACCCCAGCAGATGAGAACTTGGGGTGATTAGCTGTGCCAGTGTCTAGGAAAAGAGGTGTCCTGGGGGAAAAACTAAGGAAAAAAACTGGAAGAATGTCAGCCACCTCCTCACTCTCATCCCTTGTACAATCACGTGGCAAGCAAAGTAATACCGGTCAGTATTTCAATGTTATTTTGTTCCACATAAGCTGTTATAATTCAGGATAGTTCATATAATGGCAGAAGTTCAAGGTCCCTGAAGACTTGGGGGGAGTAGTTCACTTTTTAATGTGTTTCTTGGAGACAGTGAAGGTGAAGGCTCAACTCTTTGTCCTCCTTTATCCATATCTCTCTATCCACAGCTTCCAGTGTGTGTTAGGAAGAGCTCTTCTGTCTGCTCTTTGAAGTGTGTAGGAAAAAGGGAAGAACTTTCCCTGATGAAGTTTCTAAACCAACTAGTTGAACATGTCCAGCTGGTTCTAGTTTTCACTGTGTGGGAGAAAAATCTGTGTTGTAACCACAATGCTTGAGCTGATGGAGGGTGAAAAATGGTAATTTGAACAAGAGGCAATGAATCTGTTATAAAGATCTTGAAGAAGAATCCGAGTTATTGTTGTCCAACTTCCAGGGCCTGTATTTCTTCAAAAGAAAAGGGTAAGCAGGAGAGACTCTGCTCTAAAATGAGAGATGAGGGGAAATTGGGGAAATTCCACACTCTCAGACCCAAGAGTGTATACAGGTATTGCACTATGCTGGGTTGAGGTCTGAAAACCCTTAACTTTTCATGCTTCCATGGCCTCCTCCTTTGCAGTCATTTCCAAGGACAGGAATTTCCAAGGAATTCCAGATGCCTTGGTCTGGTCTGCTCCATAATTACTCCAATTTAATGTGGGTAACTAGGGGACTGTAGGTCTTGGAACCAGTCATGTAGTCAACTGAGAGATCATTTAAGATTTAGTTCATGAAACTCAAAGTGTAAGTCATTTGGGGGGAAAAATGTGAAGAAAAAAAGTATTTTTTAAACATAATTTTCAAGTGAATTAATGTATTATATGCTATAATATTATGCAGAAAGCTGGATCAGTATTGCATGCAAATTTCACCAGCCTCATTAGCCTTCAAAAAGCAGTCTGGTTCATGATTTAATTGAACTGACTTAGGAATTTATTTACTTCAGTCAATATCCACAAAAGTTTCAGATGGCCACATGTAAAGATTCAGTCAGCTCATTGGGCACTAGAGCATGTTTCATGCAAGGAAGAGAGGAGGGAATGTGATTTCATGGTAGGCAAAATTAGTCAGGTTCTAATTTATCCTGCAGGAGGAGAAGCACATCTCTGGAATGGGCTGTGATGAACAGCACATCTTGGTAGTTTGAGGCACTCGTCTGATAACTCAGGCCACAGGGAGAGGTCATTGCTCCCCATTAGTGAAACTTGTTTGTTTTCTCTGCTTTTCCATCCTTAGAAACTTAAAAACAAAGAAACAAACAAGCAAACTAAAGAAAAACACATACACACAAAGGAAAAAGAAAAGAGCACAGGTCCTTTGGGACATGAAAGAATCAAACTACTTACTGGCAGTTGAAGCCATATAGGAGAATTTTTGTGAAAACAGTTCTCTAATCAATTTTGTACATGCCAGAGTCAGAATTGTCCAGGGGGAAACAAGAATTGTGAGTTAATTTGATGTGGGACTCTAACTTCCATTTGTGTTCTATTTGCAGAGTCTGTGTTGCCAGAAGAAGATGAGGAGTTGTCCCTTTTTTCCTCTAGCTCCCCTTTTCAGCACATTTTAGTGTCTTGTCCTTAAATAGTATTTGAAAAGCTGCATCTATGAAGACTTGTAAATAATAGAACTTTGAGAGAGTGTCTCCTTGCATTATATTCTCTGTCTGCATAAACTCAAGGAAGGGTAGTGTTCAAAAAACTGCACATTAATTTACTCAATTCCTGAAACAGTTGAAATTAATTTCTCTTTCCTTTTTCAGATAAAAACTACTTGTCTTAAACTCTAGCTAAAAGTAAACTATGTTTCAATATTCTTAATTTTTTACCTGGCTTTTTTTGGGAAAAGCTGATGGAACATATGAGTCTTTTTGTCTTCCTTAACTTTTTACATCTCAAATTGTAAAAACACCTTAAGTGTACACTATTCACTCTCAGAGTAAACATAGAATAGAAGACAGATCATGCACAGGTTAACTTTTTTAGTTCAGTCCTGCAGGAAAAAGTAAAATGGCAGAACATCTTTGTGAAAATAGAGATAGCAGAGTCTCAGAGGAAATGAGCCAGACAGGTAAAAGTAACTTAAGGTTATTTATGCTTTTGTTTCCATGTCTTGCTGCCAGCAGTTGCTGTTTTTAATAGCAGCCCTGCTTGCTTCTGGTTGGAAGCCAGAATTTTGGAGCATCTCTGTCCTCCACCAACTGAGAGTCTTGCCCTATATTTTTGACAGAGAGCAGCACCTTGAAGCACCTGCTGCTCCTTTCCTCTGCTTTGTTTTACAGACATAAGCTGTGCAGAATTTGGATACATGCAGGAAGGTCAATTTTTTTGCCAGTGTTTGATTGCTCTTTACATTTGTGCAGTACCATTCATGAGCATTTGTCTGCCTGGATAACAAAACAACCAACCAACCAACCAAAAAAACTAATGAACAAGTAAACAAACAAACAAATAACCCCCCAAACCAAACAAACAGACAAAATCCCCAAACTAAAAAATAAAAACAACCCAAAAGTACCAAAACAAAAAAAAACACCAAAATGACAAACCCAAAACTCCAGTATACGCACATAAGAAAATCACCTGAAGCCCATCCCCAAGACAAAAACAAAACAAAACAAAAAACAAACAAGCAAACAAAAAAAACCCAGAGAAAAACCTCCACAAAAACCCCACTATGTTCAAATAATTCCATGTAACCTTAAGAGAAGAGTCTGGAAATAGGTCAAATAGCTGTAGAACATCAAGAAATAGTAGAATAAAGCCAAGATGCTTTTGACTATTTTGATGCTGCAAAGTGTTACTGTATGAGCAGTGTTTCAGGCATCTAAAGATGATATTTACTAGAATCAGCCTGCCTGGGGAGTTTCCTGCTGGGGCTGCTTTCCCTGTGCTTTTCATATGGATCTCTGTATGTTTGCTTCTTACTCTTCCCGGAAGGTTAAAACTGAAGGTGCTGTAAATCAACGGCCAGGATAAATTTTTCTGTGTCATTCCAGCAAATGTGAATTTTGATTTAGCAATAAATGAGAGCAGAGATGTGGCTTGTTGTGAAACTTCTGTATTTTTCTAATTGTAATATACTTATTTTTAATAGTAAATTACAAAAAAACCAACCAACTAACAAAAAAAAAACCAACCAAAACCAACAGACTTGTTTTTGTTTTTTAAAATATGTTTCAGGCAAATTATGTGGCTAATCTATGGAGAAAGATGGAGCAACTTCTCTCTGAGGTCATCTGTATTTTTGAGTTAATTAATGCTATCATGATAAAGATTTCATGATTCTTTCTCCTGTTTCTTTTGATATGCTGGTGGTGTTCCTCCCTGCCCAATTCACCAAAGCCACTAAACCCAAGTAAAACCCATCAAATTGGTATAGACACATGGGATGGTTCCAAAATTAATACCTGAAGGGATTGTTTCTTGATCACCAAGACCTACAGCTTTCAAATATTTGTCCTTCAAAATCAGAGGTTTTAAATACACTCCATTGATTTCAGCTGTGTTAGAGTTATTTTTAAGCCATTTCCCATTTCTTTTATTCACTTCACAGCTACTGAAGTTTTTAGGAGTAAGAAAGTAAATCATGCTGATTACAGACTTCCATTAAACAGAAATAGTAATTTTCTGCACTAGAATTACAAGTATTTTTCATTTAAAGATAATTAGATGTATATAGTGGATCAGCTTAAAATTTGCAATTAAAATGACTGAGTAATATAATAGAAGAATTTCTTGGAGCAAATGAATTTTCAGACTTCCATAACTATCTCTGGAAGGAAATGAATATATATATAGTAAGTGTTTTCTTACAAAGGGTGAAAGTGTTGCTCTTCATAAAAGGCAGAGAGCAAAGAAAAATCGAGAATTTATATTGCGTGTGCCATAAGAATTGGGATATTTATTGAATACAGTGCCTCATCAAAAATGTCATTGTCTCTCACCAAGATCTTAATGGTTATCAAGGTTTCAAATTCAAATATTCATCAGGTAGTAAAAAACCCATTGAAAATTATTAATACCTGAGTGTATTTATTCCTAAAGGTACATAGATAAATTCTCTCTCAGATTAATAAGCAAACACCCAGTCATTCCAGTATTCCCTGTGTTGGTTTTCAGAGGGAATCTGAATTTTTGGCTGCACTTCAGGAGCAGCTTATTTGATGTGACAGTGCTCTGTATTCAGCAGTGATGTGGCTATCTGAAATGGGAATAATGTGTTTTTCTTTCACTAGTGTTGCCACAAGAGGATTTAAATCATCTGGCAGTATTTCAGTCGAGGGCTATTCCAGCAGGAAAACCTAAGGACAGCAGAATCATCAAAATAAGACTAGGACAGAGAAGTCAAAGGGATAAAAGGTGCAGACAATAATGGTATCATTTGAGGTATTTAAAGAGTAAGTCAAATGCTTTCCAAGTAAACACACTTCTCAAAATTTGTAAGCTGGGTTTTGGTTTATTTTTCACTTTAACTAGTGAAAATATTGCAGCTGTGTATTACAAACATATATTTGAGGGTGAAACTAAATCTGTTAGGAGAAAAACCTGACACCAGCAAATGAGACTATAAATAAATTTGATAGGTCTGTTCATAAGACCTCCTGCAGCACTTCCCTGTATTGCAGTGGACACCTTCTCCTTGTTTGTTAGCAGCAGGAGGTGGGGCTCAAGATTGTGCAGCTTTCAGAGGTTTTTAGGAAGACTGAGAAATCTCAGTTGTGAAGTGTGACAGCTTATAAAAAGCAGGACTCTAATGAAATACTGGTTATCTTACTGGGACTTTCCACATTCAAGCTGAAACATTCAGACCTGGGTAATTGATGAAAATGTCCTTTTCCTGGATGAGACCCTTATCCAGGGACTCCAGGTGTCTGCAATTGGGAATGCTTCTTGTTTTGTTCTCCCAAAGCATTTGTCATGATGAAGACCTACTTCAGGACTAGTAAACCCTTTGGACAGCTCATTATACCCAGAGCAATAGATGTGTACAAGCCATGCTGTGGCTCCCTGGGGTTTTTCTGGGGGCTGTGAGTGCAGGTCTTTTGTGGACTGGTAACTTGGGGTCTCATTTTCAAAGCTATAAAACTCTTGGGTCTCCTTATGCATCCCTTGCTCCTGGTAATTCTGCTGCATCGTGCAATCCCCAGCTTCTTCTCGGCTGCCAGACTCACCTGAAAAACTCTGGGCAGCACAGACCTGCTCTAAATGGTTCTGGGTCTGCTTTAGTAAAATCACCCAATGACAACAGGAAAATAACCTGGGAAATATAAATAGCACTTACTGTCTCATAACGAAACACAATTAACAGCATTAACTAACAACACCTGGAGAAATATTTGATTACATTGAGCATGCCCTTTGATTTATAGGCAACATGCTTCTAAATTAGCCAGTGGTGTGGAAGGCTGCAAGTGGTCTGTGTGGAGCAGACACTTTCTTAAAATGAAGAGCTGATGTGTCATGGGAGGCTTTGAGGCAGCCAGGTTTCTTGAGTTTGTTGTGTTTTTTTAAAAAAACCAAACAAACAGGGGACATGTCTACATACACACACAAGAACGGATAAGACTGTGCACTACAAAAGCTGAGAAGGAAAATCCAATTTTTCTCCAGTTTAGCAGCTGCTGTGAGCCCAGCACGAAGAGGCTGGACACGTTTATCCCCTCTGTGTTGTCTGGTCCAGCACTGGGTTGATGGTGCTCAGCACTGCAGTGCCAAAGGCAAATTGCACATCCCTGGTGTGGGATGCAGAGAGTAAAAAACCTCAAAAACCACCCCAGTTTTACTCTTAGCTCGGGGCTGTGCCAGAAGGCACAGACCACTGCCAGGACTTTCTACTTTCTGCTTTCTTGTCCCTTTCTTCCTTTGTTTTCCCCCTGGTTCCTTCCCCCTCTCATCACACAAACACACACATCCTTGGTTTAGTAATGAAATGTGAAGGGTGTTTGCTGGGACAGAAGGAGCTGGAATAGAATCCTGGGAGGAAATTTGAAAGCTGCCCTTTGCCAAGTGCTTATAAGCCATGAATCAGCAGACAGGAGGGACTGTCATAAAAAAGATCACCAGGCTGTTTTATCTGTGTAAAATCAGAGATGCTTGTCATGTTATCAGACAGCTGAATGTCTGCTGTTAATTCCTAGAGTGTCATGCTAGGTATTGGGTACTTATATAAAAGTATAAAATATCTAAATGGAACCATCTATTTCTGTGTGAAATTGTCTTTTATCTTGGCTGTTTTAATTGCCCAGTTAGTAACAAGTAATTTTTTCCATGTTTAGCACAAAAGAAAAAAGATTAAACTTCAAACTTCTTGCAGATTGGTTTCTTTGTTTAGAAAAAAAGAAAAATTACTTAATCTGATAAATTCTGTCTAGAATTATTTGTTTCTTTGTAGTGAAGCAATGATTTGTGTCCTTCTGAATTCACTGTCCTGT
>VYZP01060123.1:24585-56754 GCA_013400635.1 Hypocryptadius cinnamomeus
TCCTGTTGTTGCCCTTTTCATAATGTGATAGTCTTGGTCACCTGGGGGCTGAGATGTCAGAAAAATGTGAGGAATTTAATAGCCTGGCTGTGCTTCTCACATAGTTCTTTGGTCTCATGTGGGAGTGTTTGAAGTGAGTAAAGTAAATTCTCAGTAAAATTTTCCACTTTCAAGCATGTGGGGTTTCTTGGGATTTTTTTTTAAATTATGAAAATCACTAAGTGAATTTTAGTTACTTCTGTTAGTGACTAACAGGAGTCTGAAGGAGAAACATTATATTAGAAGTGCTAAGTAACCCAAAGTGCGAGTTAAAAGTTGTTTTTGAAAATGCAAACCCCCTAAGCATTACTGTATATGTTATGTACAGTGTTCCAGGTAGTGGAAAACAGCTTGGCAGGGCAGATTTTTCTATTTTAGGGTTTTTTTGTGTGCTTATGGCAGGAAATGTCTGTATTTGACCACTGCACCCAGTGACAGCCTTGTGACAAATTTCTCTTAAAGGTCTTTTCTGTGCATTGTGTTTGGACAGAGAGGAATCATTCTGAGAGCTATAATTTCAACAAAAGTACAAAATGCCTTGAGTTTGCTTTGCCATCAGTCCTTAAATTGACAGGTTCATGAAAGCCGCCCTTACAATTTTAATACACACCCCCTTTTCTCTACTCCTTTGCAGCTGGAGATGTAGCAATCAGGTCTGCTGTCCTTACCCAGATGGATTGCTCATGAGCCAAAAAAAATGTAAATGTGTGCCCTTGATCAAAATCAACTGGCTCAGAGAAGACTGAGAAGGTGGAACAGGCACATGTATTTAATTAAGTTGAATGTGACATAGATAAGTTGCAGACACCTTGAACAGAGTGACTCCAGAGTTGTCTATAATGTCAAATAGGGACTGTAGGACCTGCACTGGATATATTTCTTATTACATGGCTAATATATATATTTTTTTTTTTTCTTACTGTTATTATTATTTGGTGGCTTGCTGGTTTTTGGGTGAGTTTTTCTTGTAAAGTCAACATCATTAAGACTGCTTAACAGCAGAAGTTTTGAAGGCTTTTGCTCATATAACTCCAGGTGTCAGGCTGTTTTATCTAAACCACTGTAACATAATTTTGGGTGCACAGCAAATGCAAGATTAGAGGATTTTGCTCCAAATCAGAGCTTCCCAGCTCTGAATCCAATAATGCCCTTATCAACCTGCCCCTTTTGCCAGTGTGTTTCACATAAACATGAGAGGAATATGTTCCTCTCTTCACCTGACTTGGTTGAAGTGTGTACTGAGCAATAATCCAGCAATTCCTGAGCTGGGTATTAGCAATCATTGAAAGAATATGCAAAAACCACTTCCAATTGTCAGACTGCAAAGTATGAATAGTTTACATGCAGGAGTGGTCATGTCGATATTGATGCTATAAACATGGAGGGGAAGCATCAGGAAAGAATAATGGTTGAAATTCATCAGAATGTGTTGTTGCTTTATCTATTCATTCAGGATTCCATGTTTGTGGTAAGCTGTCTAGCCCTCTGTGTGTGCCTAAATTCACTTTAATCAGTGATCATGACTGTGTATAATCCAGGAACTCACTGAGATCATCCAGAATCAGATCTTTGGCATCTCTATCAGAAATACCTCATCTAATCCATCCTTAGTGTGCCACCTACCTTTTCCATGGGGTAAAACCAGTATGGATCCTATGACCAATTAGATCTTTGAGCCCATACCTTGGAGAGACATATAAATATCTGAGAACTGGCTTGTTTTTCTTGTAAGTGCTGTCCCATCTGTACTACTGTGCTCCCTGAGTCCATCCAATTATTCCTCTTGTGTATCAATGTATCGACAGCATTCTCCAGCTTTGTATCAGCAGCAAGGCTCATAATGGAAAGGCTAAAACACCAATTTAGTGGTGTGGATCAGCAGCAAGTGGTTCTTTGCTGGAGCCAATTTTTCCAGCACACTCATTATCCACATGGAGTCCGGATTCACTTTGCATTTCCTGTGCTAATGATGTTGACAGGAGGCCCTGCTAACACAGAGCTGGTGGATACAAGTCCTCCAGTATCTTGCACAAAGAGCAGCAGCTGCAATTAAACCACATGGAGAACAAGGATGGAGCTGACCTGTTATGGTAATGATGTATTTTGGGGTCTGCTGTAAGGGATGGTGGTTTCAGACACGCATTAGACTCATTAGAATTTCACTGCAGAGTGTCTGAGACCAGAAAAGTGACACTTCTAATTAGTCTGGGAGGCACAGGCAGGGTGTCTGTTGTCATGGGTGTCGGCATGCCTGTGATATCTGGGATGTGAGGGGCAAAACTGAGGGTTCTGATGGCTCTGGGAGAGAAAGCATCTGTGACATATGGCTGTCCCTCCAGGTGTCCCCTGCAATTATGGACACAGCCTGAGAGCTGGTAGGAAAAAGAAAAAAAAAACAACCTAAAAGAGCAGTGCAGATGTGCTCATAAATGCTACTGTCATCTGCATTTCAGTGGGGAATGGTGCCAACACAAAATGTGTTATTACCACAGTAAAAGATTTCCTTGGAGGTATTTTTGAAGGGATGTTCATGATACAGTAAGATGTCTCTCTGGTCTTCAGCTTGGTTTTACTTTTAGCTGTGTCTGTTAATTTGTTGTTTAGTGAAGGAGAGTCATGGGCGGGCAGGAGGAGGTAGAACAATAGTGTTCCCTCTCCAAGTGAAAGAGTAAAAAAATCTGGGTGGAAGGTGGTTGTGATCACAAAAAAAAAGACTTCAGCTTCAAAAAGTACAAAGAGGAAGTGGCAGATAGTCACCCTCAGTTAGATCATTTTGAGCTTCAATTTGAGGCAGTGATAAATTGTAAGATTAAACTGCATTTTATCAACAGCTCTGTCCTCTTAAAAACCACTTATTTAGCTTAGGTGTTTTCTCAAGAAGAATCTGCATATCATTCTCCATCACTCTTTAGGAATATTTCTCTCACTTGATTCATCTTTTTCTTCCATGCCTACTCCTTTATGGCATTACTGCAAAACATTGCAAAATTTCACATGATGCTGGTTTCCCCCCCACCCCTTTTTGGCAGCATTTCTTCTGTTCCTTGTCTTCCTGATCCAGCCACAGGTTATGTCAGCAAGCAAACATTAAACAATTCAAATGCTCGTGGAGTATGGCTGACAAAACAGCCACAAACAGTGTTAAAGATCTCTGTAGAATGGGTTCCCACTTTAAACCTAATTCTGACCATGCTTCTTGTGCTCTAAAGGGTCTTGCTGGGTTCAATGACATGTTAGGAAGGTTTTCAGATGTCAGCAAACATTTACTGCTTTCAGTGCTTCCCATAATGTATTGGGGAAAAAATCTCTGCACCTCTTATTTCTTCATCGCTGCAAAAAGTCCACAACAAACTAGTAGTTATGATATTGTTGCATATGTAGAATCAATATTTGAACTAAAATCTAGCAGCTTTTAAATTAGAACACTATTTTTTTTAACAGCTGAGGGAGGATTAACAAAAAACTGAAAAATAACCATAAAATAATAGGTGTAGCATATTCTTTCTGAAAATCCCACATTTGTATTACCATTTGTGTGGATTCCTGAACTTCCCAAAATTGTTGGGTGTTTTTCTTGAACCACAGAGGACTGGTATTTGGCAGCTTGTGGAGCACAGTCATGGGGTTTGTACATGTGGAAGTAAAATGTAATGTTCCATGTGGTTTAATACACTCAAACTGCATAAACAGTGTGGAGAATAGACTGGCCAGACATTTTTTAGAATGTACCATATACTTATATTTAAAGACTGCACAGCAACAGACATAAAGACATAACAAAGATCACAGCATTTCTTATTAATATAGGAAAGTAGTATAGGAAAAACAGGGGGGTTTTGGACCCAATGAGCCTATGGGTGCAAAATGTGTTTTTGCATGTGGTTTTATTTATGTGTATTTGGTTTGTGTGTGAATTTTGGTATTTCTAAGGCCAGAGTTTTTGAAAGGTAAAAATATTTCCAAGGTACTCTGGGCTCTTTTTTGCACTGTTACAGACTCTGCTTCCCTACATCTCCTTTATAAACTTGAAAAAGAAATTATTTACTTCAGAAAGGGTAGAACAGCAATGAACCTGTGTCTGTGGCTTTCACTTTTGATGTAAATTTTCAGCTGTTTTTTTTCCCCCTTCAACTGTTTGAGCACATAGGACAGATTCAGGAAGTGAAGCACATGAAAACACTTCTATCTTCTGCACTCACATTTGCTGGACTATGCTTGAACATACCTTTTTTTTTTCTTTAATACTTGCATTTTTATTTTAATGGATAACAGGCTTTTTTCTTTGGTTCCTGGCTCTCTGGTGTGGGTTGTGGGTTTGCTTTTTTTTTTTTTTGTGGCAGCTGTGTTTCAGAGCCCCACTCACTTAACAAACAGACTGAGCTGCAAATGTGATTGATGTGAGGTTGCTGAGCATACAGGATCCCAGAATGGTTTGGGTTGGAAGGGACCCCAAAGCCCATCCAGTGCCACCCCAGCCACGTCAGGGACACCTCCCACTGTCCCAGGTGCTCCCAGCCCCAGTGTCCAGCCTGGCCTTGGGCACTGCCAGGGATCCAGGGGCAGCCCCAGCTGCTCTGGGCACCCTGTGCCAGGGCCTGCCCACCCTGCCAGGGAACAATTCCTCATTCCCAAGATCCCACCCAGCCCTGCCCTCTGAAGCATTTCCTCTTGTCCTGTCACTCCATCCCTTGTCCAGAGTCCCTCTCCATCTCTCTTGGAGCTTGTATCTGTGGGCTCCTGATGTTGGATAGCTACAGAGTAGGTGTTGGAATGTGTTATTTTCCTGTTTCCTTCTCTAGTCCTGCACATTCAGGTGCTTCAGGAGTTATGATTCCTTAATTCTCTCACCTACTCACTGGAGCCTCTCCAGCCTCACCTGGCCTATTATGTAGTGATTCCTCAGTGAAAACTGGGATTTAAAAGCGAGAGAACAATTAACTTGGAGGCTTTAGCTCAGGAATTCTATCTGCTGGAATGGAACACATTTTATTCTGCTGGCTGTTCAGCTTAATCATCTGGCCCATATCATTCCTCACTGTGTAGGATTGTCTTCCTGCTGAACACACATTAGTTCTTAATGAGGTAACTAATTTTTAAAATTTAAATCATGTGGCAGGCACCGTTCTCCGTCAGAGAGGTTTCCAAGGCTTGATGTCAGAAGGAGCCTTTTGATTTAGCTCTGAAAAGACTGGCAGGTTGAGAAAATCTGCTTCTGGTCATTTTAATAAAAATGAAGAGAGGATATTAAGAATTCTTGTACAACCTTTGACTGGCAACTCACAGACCTTTGACAGAGAGATGGTAACCAGCCATAGTGTTTATTTGGATCTTGCATGGGGCTCAGTTCCTTCATTTAGGTACCAGCAGCACAACTTCTTCCATTTAAATAATTGTATCATTTCAGATGTCGTTTTGTGAGTAACAAATGTGAATATATTTTCTAGCTTTTCTTCCCCCTATTTTTAACCAGCTCATAGTGCGTGTTCTTCTGTGTCCCCACTGTAAATCACATTTGGCTTGTCAAAAAAGTATTCTTAAAATATTTAAATACTTCAGTGAAAACTTTTCTAGTTATGTATTTTGATTGCAAGAACAGATTTTAAACTGTTACTGGTATTTAGCATATTTATAGAGTGGGATGGCTGATAACTGATGATGGATAATTGGGCTGCGTATTTTGGCATGAAATGGGACATGATGTGGAATAAATTTTCTAGAGCCAGCTATTTTCACCTCCTAAGGAGGTAACTATTCTGAATTTCTTAATATTCCACTCAGTGAACTGATGCACATTTTAAAAATAAATCCAATTAAAATGCATACATGTTTTTGTTTAGGAGAGGAGATGAAAACAGTTCTTGGAAATCAGAGAGGTGTGGGAGTGCCTAGCCAACCATACCAAGGAAAGGTGCTATTTATACCTGGGAGGGAAAACACCCCAAAGGAGCTGTAAATCCAAGGTCTAGATATTTGTGTAGGCAGGGGACACTGCACAAAAAATTGAGCCAATTCTGTACATATTCCCCTCTCCTTTTGACTTAAAAACTTTCCTGGAAGAGGCAGCTTTAGTCTGTATAATGGTGAAAATGTGTCCAATTTCCTCCATCTTTCTTTCATCCTTCAGGAAGGAGGGCTATACCCAACGGGAATATAAAGCTAATCTACAGGTTTATTGGCAGGTCAGCCCTGGGGGAAGAGAGGGGTGGAAGGTGAAGATGAACTGTGTGGGAAGAGAGGGCACAGCTCTTTGTGGTCTACTCTGAAACAAAAAAAAAAAAAAGAAAGAAAGAAAAAAGAAAAATCAAAACTCTCCTTTTCACTGGCTCATGCTTGATGCAGGAGAACCAAGGGAGAATCCTCCTTACGAGCAGGGAGATGAAATTTCTGCCTTTGAAACTTGAAGAGAAATTGTACAAGGAGGTAAAAAACCCCTTCAATGAGTAGGAGCTGGGAGAGCTGGGCCAAGCTCGCATTTGAGTGGAATAGACTGGAAAGTAATGGAATATTTCAGTTGTGACGAATCCACAACCATCATTTACTCCTGTTGCCTTCTTCTTGGTACTTTCCTCCTCCTCCTCTTCCTCTTCTCCCTGCTCCTCCTCATTGTCACTCCTGTTTAACTCAGGTAATGCTCCTTGCTTAGTGGTAATGGTGCTTCTTTAGTCTTTATCACAAATAGGGTTAATAACACAAAACATTAAAAACAAAGCATAAAATGCTTTCCCTTGCAATAAAGAGGAGCCTAGCCACACTGGGGATAGATTCCTTCCTACACAGGTCTCATGATGAACAACATTTCCAATAATATTGGAATGGAAACTAAGAAAAAAAACCCCAGTTTTTGGATGTCTGAGGATAGTTTTAACTATTCTTCTGTTAACTTTAAATTTTCTTTCTGATAAAAAATGCAATTACTTTCTGTCTGTGGTAGCAGTGGGAATCAGAGTCTAAAAATTCACATTATTATTTTAAAAGGCTTTGAGCCATAGACAAAGGTTGTTTTTTTTTCTCTTTCTGAACTGCTGAAGTTAATAGCAAGTGCCTTCACACAATTAGCAGATTAATAATCAAGGTTTTTAGGACTACTCAAGATTAGGAATTTATCTCTAGGCTTCTGAAGTTCTCAAATGTAATCAGTTTAATTAGTTAGATGATGCCACCTTGAAGGATGTTAAAAATCATTGAGCAATGGGCTGTTCCTGCTCTCCACTTCAATTTGCTTCCCTTCAGAAAAGTGTTCGCAGTTAAGTGCTTCATTCTCAGTGAGCCACACAATAATAGCAAATTTTAGAGGTTATTTTAATGATTTTTAAGTATTATTCTAAAGTAAAGTCTTACCAAATTAACCAAGTCAGTAACTGAAGAGAATTTTTAACTTATTCTGTCCCTGGAAGACAGTGTTTTCTGCTTGTCAATGTTCTTCAACTCTTATATATTTTGGTAAAGTCTGAGTTGATGCCTCTTTCCTGTTCAGCTGCAAAATATCTAAAAAAAAAGCTAAAGGAATATTAAATTTTCAGAGTTAGGCAAACACTACAGAGAAAAGAAACACAAAATTAATGCTGTTTGAATGGCCTTTACTTAGCTTATCTCTGGTTTGTGATGTAATAAATGATTCCATGCTGTTTTCTGTGTGAAAAGTGGGTATTTTTCAATGGGCATTTCAGCAGTGGATGTTTTTTCACTCAGCAGAGCATCTCCTCATTCAGTAACAGGTGACTCTTCAGCATCTCCTTGCATTTGTTGTTATACTCATCATGCAATGATTTCAGCAGCAATGCAGAATTCTTTTGAATGTAAGATGCAACCAGATATTTTTGTCCTCCCTCCCTCTCAAATATGTGATCATGTGTACCTGTTGCTCAGGTAGAGCGAAACTTTTTTTGTCAGTTTGGTGGTTAAAAAAAAAGAAAGAAAGATCAAACTCACTCAATTTTTTTCCTGGATGGAAATTGAATAACTCTTCCTGGATGGAAGTTGATTAAAAGTTTTGGCAGAAATAAAAGACTTGAAAATAGAGGCAGGTATGTGATAAAAGATCAGAGTGGACTCAATCATTGCATTGTGGGCACTCATCTAGTTCCCCATGCCCCTGGACAAGAGGGTCTCCATTTAAAGAAGACAGAAGTACTTCTTAATCCAGTGTCTAGGTAAAAAAAAGTGGTATTTTTTCATAGCCACAGGTTTTGCTTAGGTTCAAAAAGCAATAAAGACATACACAAGAAAAGTCTGTAACTGTAAATTAGTGGACACTCAGAGTTTCCAAGTGCTGGATTGCTTTTCACTGGTTTTGTAAACCTCTGCTCTAAAGTGCTGTTGATTCTGCTGAGAGCTTCTCTCTGCCAAATACTTCATCCCAATCCACCTGAGCAGTGATTTTTCAGCTCCATCAAGACATGCTTCTCAGGCTGCCCTTCAGACCACTCTGTCTGTGCAATTCTGGTTGGCAGGCTGGGAAAATACCTGTCCAGAGCCCACACCTGCATGGAGCTGGGCTTCTTTTCCCTGGTATTCATCCCAGAGTTGTGGCTCCAAACCCATTTACCTTCTAATCACAGTAGAGTTAGGCATTATTTATTGCACCCTATTCAAAACCTGCTCATGGAACAGAATGATTAATTTCCTTGCAGGACTCATCGGTGTTCATCTTTGTAAAAGTCTCTTTGAAAGCTTCCTGAATGCGTCCAAAAATATTTATATAACAACTCCCTGAAAAGAGAGCAGATAATTGCATCTACTGGAATAGGAAACTGAGGCAGGGCATCCTGGCTGTGTGATAATTGTGACAGCATTCCACTTCTTTAAGGAAAGTTTTAAAAGTTCAGCTAACAGAGCTAACATTTCTTGCAGGGGATTCATATTCTCATCAGTTTTGTCTGGAGTTCACAAATTGAGCATCACAGGTAGCAACCCTTAAAAAGGAGTCTGGGTGAAAGACAAGGTAACTCTGAGGTTTCATTCAACTTTTTTAACCATGAGATAATTTTTTTCTTTTTCTGTGATTACCTGTGCCAATCATTTTGTATCACATGGCACTTTCAGAAAATATAAATTCAGTGATATCTCCAGCATCTTTCACCACTGATTCAAGATGTTGGCTTTGTGAGTAACTGTTTTGCTGACCTAAATGGAGGAAAAAAGTTCTCCCTCCAAACTGAAAATGTTGGTCTTTGTTTCCTGTAATAATACATTCTGTGGTTTTGGAGTGTTTTTCACTTTTCTAAGGAAACCACAGCAATCACATTTCAAAATGAAATCTTGTTTCAGGATACAAATTGAAAATACTTATGCCATCTTGAAAACATTAAGATTTTTCCTCTGGGAGTCCAAATTCTTATTGAAGTTCCATTGGAATTGGCAATTTTCAGCCCATTCTGTTTTTCCACGAGTAGCTAATCTTCTATTACAGTTTAACTCAGCTTGCTCAGCTATGATGCACAGGAGCTCCAGTTTGTGTTTCCACCATGAATTAACAAAACATATTTTCACTTGCCTCATTGGCATAGATGATTGCAATATTTTCCTTCCTTTAAATACTGTCTGAAGTAGAAAACTTGTAAGACTTCAGTCCAACAGAAAGCAAGGTTCTGGGTTATGAATGGGTGGCTGACCTGGCCAGAGACAACAGGAAGGAAAATATAAACCCATATTTATCATGTATCTTTGCAGAGCTGTTGTTGATACAGACACTGGGGGTCATTTCCTCTATTCATTTTGACATTCAAATTATTTTAATATGGAGAATAATTGGCACAACTTCTTGGTAAGTGCTTCTGCATTTCAGAGTTTGCAAACAAGGACATAAAAGCCACAGCACCTTACCCTTGATGCAGGTTCTTCTTCCTTCCATGTGCATTTGAAACTTTTCCTATTAAAAATCTGGACTGACTTCCTTTTAAAATATTATTTATCAGTACTTTCTTGGCAGAAACCTATAGTTTTTCCAAGTGGTTCCACAGTCAGCTAGAATCATCCTTTAGGTTAATGTTGGTGACGCCTGTTATCCACAACTTTTACATCCATTATTATTATAACCTGCTTTATTGCTGCCTACCTCATCTTTTACAGGGTGTTTCCTTGTGTTTCCCTGAGATATCTCTGTCAAGAACCCCACACCTGAGGTGAGAATTGTCTGTCTCTGTTATTGACACTCTCTCAGGTTGTGGTACTTTTTTTTGGAGATGTTGAAACACCTCAGTTGCCCACCAGCTTCCAGACTCACTATGTTCCAGTACGCAACACACAACAACCCCAGAAGGGCAATGTGAAAACTTCTGACTTCTCAGGCTTTTCATGCTTTTCAAAATAGCAAACAATGAAAAAAAATAAAAACCCACAAAATCCTGCTGCAGATGGCAGAGCTCCATCCAAGTCTCATACATGGAAGGCAATTTGTGTTGATTCATCCAAATGAGTGAATAAGAGAGAAAATTTTAATTTACCTTTCCACTTTCCCAGCTGGCAGAATTGCTGGGTGTTTTGGCTTTGTGGAGGCTGTGATCCCCACAGTTATCTGATACCAGAAAACAGGTAACACACATTTGGATTATTTGATGGTGAGTTAGCAGGAAGTGTTAAAGGGTATTAAAATCTTATACTCTTTTATGTTACATAGCTTTAGAGCAGGATTTTGGAAATCCCTGTCAGAATGTTTCTGCTCATATCAAGCAGCTCTAGTATCTAAATCCAGAAATAAGAGGTAATATCTTGCACTATGCTGGCTTTCATTTCTTCTAGTCGAGTAGTATCAGAAAGTAATAAACTCCTACTTTTCAACAGAGAGAAAATAACCCATGTTTTCCATCCAGTGCTGAGAAGGGGAGATATTGGAAGAACCAGGCTGGTTAAAGGGTGCTGAGAGGTTGGAATCTGGGCACTCAGATTTTTTACAGACAAGGACTTCTCATGTGATTTTATTGTGGGCATCAGCAAGCAAAGCTGCTAGAAATAGCAGTGAAAGCACAAACCCAGTAAAATAACTTTGAAATTTCTTTCTCCAACCTAATCTGCTAAATGCTGCTGCATATTTTTCATTTATTTTATTTTATTAAATGTCATGGTGTTACAATATGATCAACAAAACCAAGCACAGTAGCCAAAACTTCTTTTTCTGTATTCACATAACCATCGACTTCTGTTTCATCTGCTTAAAAAAAAAAAAAAAAAAAGTTCTTTCAGAGACTCACAACAGACAAGTATTTATCTTAGCATCAAGATAAACATGAGAGGAAGAGCACAAAGACTAGGGAAAGGCTGTTGTGTGTCTCATCATGCTGAGGAGTTCTCTGCACATGGACTTGTGTAGCAATATCTCTTACAGATTAATCTAAAATGTGTGAAATTGCCCATGCATGGAGTTATCTGTTACAATTAAACCCATGATGGATGTGCAAGTGTGGACAAACTGCAAGCTGCAGCAGTGGGCATGATAAGTTATCTCTTAAAAGTGAATGCTGTGAAAATTTCAGGGAGGTGATGCACTGTGAAAGAGGAAAATGATATTTAGATAAAGTAATCATGGGAGAGTCTGGCTGGTTCATGAGTAAGTGCCAATCAATCCCCTGCTCTGCTCTCAGGTGGCAATTCAGAGTGTTGCCATGGCTGTCAGCCACTCAGGTGTAGCATGTACTCCTCTGTCTTACTAATTTCCAGGGAATTCAGGGAGGTTCTGAAATGATAATTGAAATATGTATGACAATCCAAGAAAGATCTCTGCTGAGGAGGTGCCACTTTTAGAGTTTAATTTGCTCTTGGGATTAATTTGCTCTCTTTCACTGGTGCAAGAGTCAGGATTGAAAGGATTTCTTGTATATTCTTGTATATTTTACCACCAGTACCACGAAAAAAAAAAATTTGCTGCACTAAAAAAAAAGAAAAGGTGTGCAGAACATAGGGGAAAAAAAATGTCATTTGCTTAGAGAGATAGGAAAGAGGAAAACGCAGTAAATATCTGGAAGCTTGAGGGTGTAGTGTCCAATATAGATTTTGTGATAACCTCTAAGGCAGAGGACCAGTCTTCCTTTACAAATGTACTCCTTACTAAAAAAAACCTAGAAGGCAAGAGCAGAGCAAGTAATCTGAGGAAAAAAAGCTATGAAAGCATTTTTCTTTCCTCCAAGGATTTCACTAGCGTCTGTCTCTCTGTAAAGATTCAGTCATGGGGATGGAGAGATCTTACTCTGCACTCAATATTATTTTCTTTAGCCTGCCCTGCTGGGATTTTTTTTTTCCTGTCACTTTGTCTCTGGTGACAGGAGTTGCCCAGACAGAAACATGAGAATGACCACAGTGGCTTGTTGCAGTTTATTTGAAATCAGGTTACCTTGCAAACACCCTCTCTACTCCATATTTCATGTTCTTTCTCCCTGTGCCTTTTCTTGTCTGAGGAGCAGTTCTGCCAGTCCCCACCATGAGGAGGGAGAGCAGGAAGGGAGGAAGCAATCTGCTTGGGGATATCAGCAGGAGTGGGTTTGAGCACTGATTTACTCTCCTAAATGGGAGCTCTGGGTGGTTTAGTGTTTAATCTTCTGTGTGGACAACCGTGCAGAGATTTCAGAGTTAGTTAGGGAATGTGGCAGAACAAGTGGGAGTGGGCACAGGCAGTGTTGCAATGCATTACTGACTGCCAAGTCTGTTTCCATTTCACATCTTAAGACTCTAAAACAACAAGGTTCCAGAGATCTGTGAAATGCTCAGAGAAATTTTTATTTAAGACTTCTTTTTTTTTCATCTGTCCTTAATGAATTTTTTCATCGCACAGAACTGAGGATAAGGATTAAATGCAGAAAAAATTTTCTAGCAATATCAACATTTGATTCACACATGTTTAAAAAGCAGATGTATCAGAGTAAGTTTGCACTCTTGAATAGCCAGCTGTGATTAAGCTATCACAGTAAGTTGTTAGGAGGAAATATTCATATGACAAGTAGTGAGTTATTTATAGTGGGTGCAAGTACACAGTTTTGACCACCACAAGACAGAGCCTAAATTTCTGAAAGAGATATCTTAATACTAAAACTAGGCTTAAGTGTTCAGGAAGACACAATTTGGGAGACAATCAAGTTTTTGCCAGTACTGGAAGGTGACTTGATAGCCATGTGTAAGAGTCAAGAAGCTATTTAGACAAAGTTGAGTGATTAAAAGCAAGACCATTTTTATGGTTTGAACATTTCCATTTTCCTAAACACTTTCTAACTTTCATCTACTGACACATGACAAAATTATAAATAATGGTCTTATGCCCCACAATAAATATTTGTTAGCAGGAGTAGCTAAAAAACATAAAGATCAGCTCCTGAGTGCAGAATTGTCTAATCCTTGGCTCATTGTATCTGTTTTTAATTTACATCCCAAAGACATACGATTTACATACCACAATCCTATTCAGCATTGTGTAGTTTCTTTTTTCCCTCAATCTGGTAGAAATCTCTTGCTTGTTTGCTGTGAGCATCTGTTGGTACACAGTGATACTCTTTAAGCTGTTTGCTAGACAGCTCTTAAAATGGAAACTGGATCTCCCAGAAGGCACAATCAGCACAGATAGCAAAATATAATATACTGAAGTATGTAATCAAATTTTTACCTTCAGTAGACTGCAGCTTCTTGGAAAACTGGTATTGTTCTTATTCAAATTTTGCTGACCATGGAAATGAATCCATATTGTTAATATTTTTATAACTTTATATCTGAAAAAAAAAAAAAAAGAATGGGGGAACTTAAATATCCTGCCTGTTTGGATTATGTATCTTGAAGTTAAGTTGCTTGGCAGCAGTTTTAAAGTTTCACACAAAAGTAAGTAACGCAGGTTGGTTAGGTATGGAAATTTAAAATAAAAAAAACCAATTGTGCCTTTTGCTGATCTTCCAAGTGAGGAAGATTTTTAGAATGGAATAAAGAGAGCAACCTGGAGTGAATCAGGAAGAGAGTGGGAGCAGGTCAGGGAGGGGACCCTGCCCCTCTGGCCTGCCCAGCTGAGGCTCCTCTGCAGGGCTGGCTCCAGCCCTGGGCTCCTCAGCACAGGAGACACCAGGAGCTGCTGCAGAGGCTCCAGGGCAGCCCCAGAGAGGATTTGGGCTCTGCAGCATCTCTGGGCCGGGCAGAGCCTGCGGGAGCTGGGCCTGGGCAGGCTGCAGAAGGGAACGCTGAGAGGGGATCCATCCCTGCATCCAAACATCTCCCAGGGCTGCCAGAGCACGGGCCGGGCTCTGCTCGGTGCTGCCGGTGCCAGCAGGAGCAGCAGTGGCCATCAAATCAAGGGCAGCGAGGTGCAGGCCAGCAGGAGGAAGAACTTGTGTCCATGGAGGGGCAGAGCCCTGGAACAGCTGCCCAGGGAGGGCCTGGAGTGTCCCTGTGTGGAGCCATCCCAGCCCCAGCTGGACACCTTCCTGTGCCACTGCCCAGGGCACCCTGCCTGCCCAGGGCTGGGCTGGGGGAGCTCCGCAGGAACCTTCCAGCCACAAATATTCTGTGGTTCTGTGAATCTGTAAATTCAGGTTTTCAGCCTCATGGAATGCTGTCTGACAAACCTGAAGATATCTGGGTGTATTCTGAAAAGGGCTTGTGCTCCTTCCATGTCTCCACACCCTTAGGAATGTGCTTTGCTGTGGTTTGCAGCCCTTAACATCCTGATTTGTCCAATCATGTCTTGCATTTACTACAGTGTTTTAACTGATTACTCATTTTTTCTTACCACCCATCCCATTGCCCTGTTGGGTTTTGTGGGGGAAAGTTTGTGGACATTTTTTTCCCTTTTTCACCTGGGACTGGTATTGCTGATATAAGTGATAGTAAGACCAAGGAAGAGTAAATGATTCTGTGATCGAGTATTGGACTTCTGCTCCTTGTTCACTGGGTGTGATGTGGACTAACCCTCTTCTCTCTAAAATCTTTTCTCCCAAAAGGAATGTGGTGGAGTGCACTCTGGATGGCTGCTTTTTTCTCATGGAGACAGAAATTCTATAAAATTGGCTTACTTTCATGTCAAGAGAAACATTTCTTTCAAATGTGTCCTTAACTGTGGTGAAACAAGATGATTAGGAGGAAGAGGGTGAGGGAAAGGTGAATCTGCTATCAGTGTGATTCAAAAGCAAGGGCCATGGCAGAGAAACTTTTGTCTTGTAAAAATGGCTTATCTGTGCAAATATTCTTATGTTCCTATTATAGTTTTACAACGTTATATCCTGTCCATTGACTGTGGTCTCTATTACATGTGCCATTTTTTTTTTTTGCCTTTGAATGTTGCACATCTGTTGAATTCAAGGCGTGTTAAATTTGAATTAATGCCACCAATGCACCAATAATTTTATCTAAGTTCAGTTTTAGACTGTTTTCTGCTTATATTTTCATGTTTGTGTGCTTTCTTGCAAATGACAGATGGAAAGAGGGAAATTAAATAGCAAGCTGTTTGGTTTGTGTCCATCTGTGCTTTGACCAATCACCTGAAGACTATCTTGATAAGTAAAAACACTGAAAAATATTTTTTTAACAACACTGACAAAAATAACATTTTGGTGGAGAAAGTATAATTTATTTCTTGATTTCATAGTAAATAGTTCCTCTAGCAAGTCTTGCCATCTCAGTGCTGTTCCTGGATGTATGGCTTGGGGTTTTTGTGCACTGAGTCAAACATTTGTATCCTGTTGTTGTTGCTGTTACAAGGTGGGAAATGTTAGACACACAATACAATCACCAAATAAATGGATTTTTTGGTAACAATTTTTCAGATTGAAGCACCTGAAGGTTTATTTTGGCTGGTAAGAATATCCCTGAAAAGTCAAAGCAATGTTGCCAGTGTGGAGTGACAAGATCTAAATCTGCTCTCTTGAGAAGGTCAGACTTCTCAGAATTCTATCAAGTAGGACTGGTTTTTTTGAGAGAAATACAGACATTTATTTTGAATCAAAGAGTTTTGCTCATATTGCAGTGACCTTTGTGAGTTTCTGTTAGTAAAAGGAGTTTGGCTTTACTTGTGCAGTCACACTCTTGCGTAGAAGCTGTTTTAAAAAATACCTGAAACTGAAATCTAGGCAAACTAATGTGAGATTTGAATGGGAAATAATTAATTACACAAACTTTCCAAGATGACAGTGATAGCAAGAATTAAAACTGTACTGATGAGCCAGTCCTCACCTGAACTTCTCACCTGCAATTTTTGTCCATGAAAGAGGAGGAGTAGGTTGGTTTAACTGAGGAAGGGTTGTGATCTATTTCTCTGGTGTAACTGAAGGCAGGATATCCCAAGGCTCAATCCTTCCTGAATTAGAGCTGTTACCACCATCAAAATCTGGATATACCCCTCAAAAGTGAATAGGTCAAATAAGGACTTAGTAGGAATTGCATTATAGAAAATGTTAGGTTTTACCCACCTAGATGAAATGATGTTGTGTGTGCATTTTATGAGTCCTTGTCTGTTTTTAGAGGTGAAAAGTGGACACGGAATACGATTCAGCTGAGTTTCTGCTAATTAAGCTGATTTATACAAGCCTGGAAGCTCCTAGGGAGTAACTGTTTAGAAGTTGTGGAAAACTAAAAATAGAGGAGTGAGTCCAATCTCACACGTTTAACATATTTGGGTGAGGACAGTCATTGGTTCTGTGGAACTTGTGAATCTTGATTAAAGAGCATCACTACTGCATTTCTACTTGAAATTTCCAAGCCTGCACAAATTTACCAGGTTTGCTATTTCAAATGCAAAGCAACATTTTAAAGCATGTAACATCAGTACATTTTATATACTGACATTTGTATGTTAGCTGGGAATCAGTGCTGTATGGATTTTTGAAATAATTTCTCTACAACCATTTCTCATAATGGCTGAATTTTATTTAAAATATGGGTTTTCACATCAAAGTAACAAGAAAACTGCTTAGTATCAAGTCAAGACTAAATGCTCCTTTCATTTGCTCTTGCAAACCCCCACAAAGTTGTGCCCAAGATTTTATGATGGATTGGGTTGTAATTTTTGTTGTTTCTTTCTCACTGTTTTACAGAGTATTCTCAGTGGAATCTAGTTACCTACCAAAATAGAAAAATATCCCAAATTCAGTTTATTTACGGGTAATATATTTTGTTCTACTTAATGACCACAAAATAATAATAAATCCTTCATTTGCCATTAAAGAAGGTGGATAACATCAGGTAGTACAAAACATTTCTGTGAAAACAGATATAATTTTGTTTTCTCTGTTTCAATGCTGTTAGATATCTACATTTTTTTTTAAGTGGAGGTAATTAATATTTATATAATTCATATGAATCTCAGATTTAATATTTTGATCTTCACTTACTTAACCTTGTACATATTTTTATTTCTTATGCAGCATATTCACACTCTAAAAGGCAGCAATTAATCTCTAGTACAAAACAACTTGTACAACTTACATATTCAATATTTGCTGAGCACCTGGGACCTAATTTCACATTTTGCTTGTCTGCATGTGTGCAACTGCATTAAGTGAATTACACAAATGAATTTGGGGCAGATACTTTGATAAACGTTAGTTTTCTAATTACAGAAAAATAAACAGAAAAAATAGAATCATGGGAATGTATGTGTAATCTTTCACTGTGGATATGGCAATATAGCTCATCCAGGATTTGGTGCAATTCATAGAATCAAAGGATTATAGATTGGTTTGGGTTGGAAAGGACCTTAAAGCTCATCCAGTGCCACCTCTGCCATGGCAGGGACACCTTCCACTGTCCCAGGCTGCTCCAAGTCCCATCCAGTCTGGCCTTGGACACTTCATTTTTGTATATTCAGAACTAAGCAACTCTTAAAGGCTCACAAAATCTCATGGCCCATACCTACGCAGAGTAAATGATGATTTTTTTTGGCACTTTGGGTGTTTTTCTAAGCCAGACTATCACAGGTGGGGTGCTGGATGCAGCACTCTGCAACACGGGTATTCCTGCCAGGAGGTTTTGTGTAAATTGTCAGATTTACTCTCAGTTCTGGAAAAAATGTTTTGCTAAATGAAGAAATTTCTAACACAAAAAAACAGAAAAAAAAGGAAATAAATCTAAGTTGCAGCAGAAAAATCAGTTGAATTTTGCAGGTCTTCTGGGTTGCAAAATTTATTTGAGGTCAGAACACAGGCAAGCAATTAGCTGTAAACATTACAAAAAAAAACTTTTGAGGTCAGATGAGATGGATAACGCCTCAACATCACGGAGGGAACTCTGCCTGAAATTCAGGCTGCTTTAAAGGAAAATCTTGTAGCTCAAAGAGTCATTATTGCTGGTTGGATCCTTAATGCCATTTCATATTTGTTTTCTTACATGTCTTCCTAATTCAAATGAGTGATAATTGTTCTCAGCTCAGCCTGAAAGCAACTCTTAAATGGATATAATATTTCAGGCTGAGCTGAGAGAATTTGAAACAATGCCAGAATCTAGAATTTAGGAGGCTCTTATTTGTGGAGAATTCCTCACAAACAATATTACAATTTTGTTGGGTGAGCACTCACTTCTGTGGAAATCCTATTTAAAATTACCTCAGGAATCACCTGAAGAGGAGGGTGAGGTCAGAAAGTCTGTCATGATCCTTGAGCATCCAGGTCTGTGTTAAATACTGTTCTTTTAGATGTTGTGGTAGCACCCAAGAACTCTGGATCACATCTTCATTTTCCACTAGTATGTTTCACATCTTGAAAAAATTATGGAAGCTTTCAGAATAACTTGAGTAAATGCAGTTCTCCCTTCACTGAATTTGAGAACAATGATCCTCAACAGCTATTTCCTGAGTTTTTTTGAACTGCTGAAATCTGTGCTTTGGTGACAGTTTCAAAGCCATGACGAGATATTTTAATAAGAAAATCCAGATACTTGTATAGTTCTTTTTTTCTTTCCTTTTTTTTGGTGGTGAGTGCCCCAGACAAAAATAGCAAAAATCAGTGGATGAATCTGTGGATTCTCCTGCACTGTGGCGTGCATAGTCCTGATATTCTGACTCTGGAAAATTTTTTCATTCCCTTGAGGAGTAGTACTGCCACATAGATGTAGCTGTGTGGATTCTGCATTTTGGATGTCTTTTCTTCTTGTTGATGTTGAATTCTTTTTCCTTTGGTTTGTTAGGCGTTTTTTTATTGTTTGCTTTGGAAGGAGACACTTTAATACTGAATTAATATTAATTGCTAATTAGTAAGGGGAGTTCTTTAAAGGTATTTTGTCCAGCACAATTGCATGCTCCATTTACATTCCTGTCAGCCTGTGGAGGTCTTCATCTTGCATAAATAACCCAAGAAGATGTATTTATAGCAGACATTTCAAAATAAATGCTGTATCATAGCATGAAATTACAGTACCTCTACTTGTGACCAGGATAACTTCAGAATTAAAGACACAGATCCCTGAAATTCACCACAATAAAATAGTTTTGTGAGGGGGAAGATGCAAACCCCAGAGCAAGCTGGCAAAAATTAGAATGGATTTAAACCAGTCTGATTGAAATGTCTGGTGCACAATCAGAAAATCCTGTCCACAAGTTTGAAGCCTCGTCAAAACCTCATTAGCTTTAATGAGACTTATAATATGCATTCTAGGAGACAGATTGTAAGGTTGAGGCTCAAATTAATACAGAGTTGTTGCATGACAACTTACTAATAACTTTAATCTTTCCACAACCTGTTCTGACAGGTTTTTTTATTAAGAAGACAGGACTTCGCTTTTTTTTCCCTATCTTTTTTCTTTCTTTTTTTTTCCCCCAGTTGGAGGAATATTTTTGCCATGCACCTGATTGCCTAGGGGTCAGATTAACTGCTGGGGGCTTGTGTTTTGTCTGTGTCTGTCTGTCCAAATTATATTCTGTGTGTTCCTAAATAGATTCAAATAGCATGGTGTAATTGTAATATTGTTATTTCCCTCTTGGAAACTCTTGCAATATTTGCTGGATAATTATGAACTCTGCATAATCAATCCCAAGGGGTCCTCTGTAGATTTAAAATGAAATCAAATATGGGCCCTATAAAGATCATCACTTAGAAGTCAGGATGTGATCAACTTAATTCTCCCAGTTTTTCCTTAGAGTTTTCGCCAATTTTGGAACCTCTGGTTCAAAATGAGAAGTGATAATTTGAGTAACAGACCAGTAAAGCTGTAAATTATTTAATTTTAGTTAAACTCCTTTTTTGTTTTTTTTAATTGTCCTCATCCCATCTGTTTTCCTGATCATTGACTACAATGCTGTGGCATTCTTGGATCTGAAGAGAGAAGTTGCATTCTGTAAATATATTTTGCTTTCCTCCACCCTTCTCACTGCAGTGTCAGTAATATATTTTGTATGGCATATTTCATGGGGCCTCTAAATTAAAGAAAAAAAAAATTAATTGCTTTCTTTTTGCAAAGTAATTAATAAGAAGAGGGCACCCAGGAAGGGGTCTCTGTTGTGCCTGTCATTCTTGCTGGTTCCTATGACTGATGCTGTATAACATTCCTTCAATCTGTTGTTTAATGGGGATGGATGAGCTGTTAGATAAATTATATTTGTGAAATTTATTCTTTCTTTGACTCTGTGGACCTTAGTAAATATAATAAAGAAGTTTCAGAATATTTTTTTTGTTTGAAAAAAAAAAGAAAAAAAAAAAACCTAATGCTTTTTTAATTTTGGGTGTTTGGGTTGGGTTTTTTCCTGCCCTTTTTGTACATGGCTGCTGTCTCACTGCTGCTTCTTTCTGTGTCTAATTTGCACCCAAAAAGTTCAGTCCCCACTTAATACATTGTACATCACCACTGTTTTTGGAAAAATCTGGAATTGGAAATTGGAATTGAATGGTATTAGTCTACCTCAAAGCTTTTGAGAAATCACAAATGTTTCACAGCATGACCCAAGCTTGAGTCAGTTGATGACTCAGCTTATGTGCTCTTCTCATTTTGAAAAGCAGAGTACTCTTGGTTTTCTTTAATGTCTTGATTCTGTTTAGGACCATCTCTCTTCTCCAAATTCACATGTGAGCTATAAATTTAATGTTCTAAAGATGATTTCCAGACCTGAGAGGTACACTCAATTCCTGGCTTGTGTTGAGGTATTTAAAGAAAACACTGAAGCCTTTAAAATTTAGGACAAACGTTTCAGTTGATGCTGTGTGGGAGGACAGTCAATAGCCACATCAGACTTTCATTGTCTGCCTGACAAAAAACTGAGTCATAGTTGTATTTTAGTTTTGGCAAACTTTGGAAATTGCTTTATTTTTCTTCATCCAATTGCACCAATTTCCAATTCTTTATAAGAAGACTGCCTTAAGAGGTTTGCCTGAGAGGGCCAGTTAAGACAGGATGATCCAAAAACTTATGTTAAATTTATGTTAATGCAAATGCTTCTAGTGGGAGGATGATGTGTGAAAAAAAAGCCCAGAAGAAAAATACAAAAAACCTGAAACAATCCAAAAAGAAAAAACAAAACAAAACAAAACAACAATGTAAATAGATTATAATTTTGTCACCTGGAAGTGTCTTGGGTAAGTGTACTGATAAGAGAAGGATACAATACTTTATTACATGCTCTCTCTCAGGCTGGGTGGCACTGGGTTGTCATTGAAAGAGCTGGGATTTTTGCATTAGTAGTCCACATGCTTTGTCTGTGATGAATTATCAGCAAGAATCATTCACATGCAGAACATAATCAATTATTTCTTTTTCTGTCACTACTTGTCTCTTAAAAAAAATTTTAAAAAAAAGAAAAAACAGGCCCTGTGAAAAAGCCAAATAGTTAAAGGATTCTACACCTGTATTCACTAAACACAGCTGGGTGTGCTGTGCAGTGTTTCAAGGATTAAGAGCTCATAAGCAGCATTTTGAATAACTTAAAAATTTAGTTAATGCTGTGCTTTCATCTCACAGATCAGGCTCTCATGGCAACCCTAGAGAGTTATGAATTTCATCATAAATGACTACAATTCATCATATTAATCTTATTTCATCATAAATTACTCTGATTGTTCATTATTTCAGCTGTAGCTTATATGTTTTTTGGACTTCACTGAAGATGCAATTACTTACAGAAAGTCACTTGTCACCTCTTATTGTATTAATAATAAATTAAATTTTGGACTCATTGCAGTGATTTGTTTTTACACAGGCTACTCTTCACAGGATTAAAATTTGGAGAAAACTAAGAACTCGAAAGTTTCTGTAGCCTGAATCAAAGCCAGATGCTGGCATGCTGAAGGACCTTATTTGAGTAGCTTAAACATAAGGCCAACATTTCTACATTCTCTGGAGCCACAGAAATATTTAGATACTATTAAAGTACTTAATTATGTCTCACAGTGATGTAGTTTCTTGTGAAATACAGACATTTTATTAATTCAAATCGAAAGCCAGGTAGATTTCTTGAAAATTTAACTAGCAATGTATATATTTGTACAATGAAATATATACAGTTTTACATTGTATAAATGCAGTCTATTTATAAGGAAATTAAATTTTTCTATCTATGAGAATTTGTATTCTTTATATACCAATGGTGCTTTTAATTTAATTAATTTCTTAACAGGGTCATCAAAGTAAATTTTTAACTGAAATTTTTTGTCATGGTAAGACTGAACTAATGACAACACCAACACAAGTTTTACAGTGAGACATTGTGGTTTTTTTGTTTTGTTCTTTCTTCCAACCCTAAAATGAAGTCATGGTAATTTAATGTGAAAATTTAAGGGAGAAACCCTCTTTTCCAAATCATTTCCATGTGGGACATTATGCTGACTGTGTACGAAGTATATTGAGCAACACTGAACTGAAAACTGGATTAATATTATATTTATGCTGTGTTGTAGCAACGTTCATACCCTTGCCAGAACAAGATCCTAAAACAAGCTGCCATTCACTCATAATGAATTCTCCCACCTGCTTCTTTATATTACGACTGCTAGCTTGATTTTTTTTTCTTTTTTTATGAATAATCCTCATTGACCTTTTAAAGGAACAGAACAACAAGATCTGATTGCAAAACGCAAACAATTTTCGAATCTTTCTCTAATTATGGCCCAGATAATCCCTTTTGATTTTTGCGATGGAGAGGGTGATAATGACAGCAAACCTGTTGGGTGCCTGAAAATCCATTGATATGCAGAGCTTGGCTAATCTGATGTTATCTTTTACTGCCTTCTGCTTATTTTTTCTCTCTTCCCTTTTTAACTTCTGTGTGCTTGAAGAAAAATTGAAATTTGAGATATGACTAGAGATGAAGGAGACGTGTTATGGGTGGAAATGATGCTGTTGGCTCATGACATGAGATGTATGGAGGGATTATTCAAATAATACTTTTCCTACTTTAATGTTCTGCTAGGCTAGTGGTTTTGGATGGACTGAAAAAAGACCAGGTGTGATTATGATGGCTTATTTGCAATAAATATGTGCTTAGTTACACTGCTGAACATCTCATTTTATCTGTAAATCTGAAGGGAATGAGTTCAATGATTTTCCTCACACCACAATTATTCCTGTGTAAGTATCTTCTGATGACTTTGATGGGATTTTAAACTTTTTATTTTAATATAGAACAAGTGAAAAATCAAGATATGGGTGAGTGTAGACAGTGCATCTGTCTTTATGCGCTCTGAAACAAACAAAAGTAAGGATTTCTATTGCACACGGAAAAGGAGTTCTTGAGTTTTTCGTAACAGAATAAACATATTTATAACTTAATTGAATAAAGCTTTTGGCTTGTAGGTGTGCAACCAAAGAATCACTAATCTGTCAGTGGTGCATCCACATATTTTTGTTATTTTTTTAATCCCTTTGGCCCTGAAGTAGAAAGTAACAACAGACTTTAGAGTCTATAATGTATAATTAACATTTCCTGCGTATGGTGGTAATAGTGACAATTTTCTTTTGCCATTTTAACATAAAAATGTGTCCCATGGGATTACATTACTGAAAGAAAGTCTTACAGGAGCCTCGTTACTAAAAAACAGGTTTTAAGAGAGCCTTGCAAACTCTGTAGTCAGTTTTTAGCCTCCTAAATAAGTAATAAAAACACAAGCACTGGCATCTCAATGCATTTCATATTTAGAAGCTTAGATTATTATGGCTTCTTCCTTTCTTTTTTTTATCCTGCTAATCACAAAATTCTAGGAAAGCCCTGGAGGAGGAGATGTTATTTCACACCTACTACTTTTTGCTGTGACAATGTGAAGTGGCAGCATTTCTTGCACTGTGAGGTGTTCCTTTGGTGGCTTGGCAGCCTGCTTTTTTTTTTTTTCTTTTCACCTGATCCAGAAATTCTGCCTGTGGAAGGCAAGGCAGCAGGAGACATAGGATCAGCCACTGCTCTGCTGGTGTTTTCCCCAGGACAGTTTTTTTGGGGTCATTTATCATGTAATTAAGTGGAATATATCAATGCCTATTTACAACATGGGGGCAGAGCACTGTAGATTAAAGATGGCCTGGAATTCTCTCTGAAAATAGGGGAAAAGCCAGGAATTCAGAGCAGAAAGCCTCTGTGGAAGTGCCAGCATTGTGACAGAGGATGGCCAGGCAGCAGGGTTGGTGTTTGTTTCAAGCTGGAGTTTTTGCATCAGGTTAGACACGTAATGAACATTCCAAATCCACTTCACAATATTGCAGGGAGAGAGTGAGGTGTGTGGTTTCCAGGAGGCACAATTCCTGCCTGTGCTTGTGGTTCCCAGGTGGACTGCAGGGAGCTAAGAGAACAAGGAGAAGAGCAGGACACAGGGAGAAAGATGGAAAAATGGATGTGTTCCCTCTGAGCAGCTCCAGAGAGGAGCAGAGATGCTCTAAATTCAGTGATCCCATAAATTACCAACCCCATAATACTGCTCACCAATTTGTTACTCACTATTTTTGGGTTTGTAAGCTGGAGTTCAGACCACAGTCCAACTTAAAATAAGCAAAAACGTTTCAGGTAGACATCCTGCTTTCTACCTGACAGGAGGGTGCAGCCAGGTGGGTGTCACAAGCAACCAGTGACAGGAGCAGAGGGAACTGCCTCAGGCTGGGCCAGGGCAGGCTCAGGGTGGGCACAGCAGGAATTTCCCCATGGAAAGGGGGCTCAGGAACTGCCTTGGAAGTGCCCAGGCAGGTTTGGAGTGCCCATCCCTGGAGGTGTCCCAGGAATTCCTGGAGGTGGCACTCAGAGCCCTGGGCTGAGGACAAGGTGGGGATGGGGAACAGCCTGGCCATCCAAGATCTTGGATGTCTTTTCCAACCTAAATGTTTCTGTGAAACATGGACATCTAAAGGAGATCTTGACAGATTCTGACAGTTTTGTCTGTTTAAAAATAGGAAGTGAGTGGAAGGAGGGAAGTGAGAGGAGCAGTGTGACACAATTTCTGTGCCCAAACAGCTGGGGAACACGCTGGCATTAGCTAAACATCTTGAATGCCAAAATGATAATAAGCACCACATTTCTGAAGGATTACGAATCTCAGAACTAAAATCAGCCATGTGTACATAGAAGTGGTTTGATTTGGGATCACCTGTGAGCCTGGTGTCCGTTTAATTTGATGTTCAAGACTGCGAGCACAAAACCTGCAAAATGCTCAGTGCAGGGATGCTGGTTTGTCTTTCAAACGCCCCTTTGATGTCCATGGAACAAATTGCACTTCAAGTCAGGTAAATATCTGAAATGTTGGGATTATTGTGAGGCTTCTCATTCAGCACATCTAGAACTGGAATTTGACATTAAGGAATCACTTGTGTGTCCACGTTGCTGCTGATTGTCAAGGCATCTAAAGTTCTTAGAGTGGCCTTTCTCAAATGCTGAACTGCATACCCTCTAAGAGCAATATCACAAAGAGCATTCTTTAAATAACCATCTAAAATAATATATGTTTGGATGTTGGTAGGGTTTTTTATTGGGATTTTTAAAAATTTTCTGTGAACTCTTAACAATTGACAAGATGTCTTTTCCTGCTTGGATTCTGGCAGGGCAGTAATCCATATCAAAATGCTCTGGCATACAGGAGAATGGAAATGGTAGATTGACTTTTAGATCTTAATTCTGACAGGGATTTTATTTTCCCCTTAGCAAAAAAACAAAAAAACCAACAAAACAAAACACCCAAAAACAACAACCAAAAAAAACACCCAAAAAACCCACAAACAAAAAAAAATTCCACACATGAAAAAGAAAAACAAACAAAAGCAAAGCAAAACAAAAACCATGCAAATAAGCAAACAAACAAAAAAACCCAAAACCAACCAACCAACCAAAACAAAACTCAACAAAAGCCCCCAAACAAAACCAAAACAAAATGAAAACAAAACATTCAAAAAGAAAGGTAAAGTAAAAAACACCTCCAAAATAAGCCAAAACCATCCACAAAAACCAGCAAAAAGGCCCCCACAAAAAACCACAAAGCAACCAAACAAAACAAAACAACAAAGCAAAATTTAAACAAATCCACTGCACTTTCTAATATTTCCACAGAACTATAGTAAAAATCAGTCACCATCAATTTAACCAAAAAGTTTCACTTTTGTAGGAGGAACTGAGGCTATGCATAAGGGTTGATCTCCTTTCTTTACTGCTACTGAGATATTTTGGTTTTGTTCTGCCCTGAGAAATGCCCTGCTCAGATTCTCTACTGTAGTCTGCCACTGAAAAGATGAATGTTTGATACTTTTGCTTCTGTTTTATGCTCACCTGGAACTTGGACCTACATGGCAACAGTGAGGTACAGGCAGAAAACAAAACAAAACAAACACACGCACACAAAAAATATACCCTAAACCCTCGAGCTAACAGAAAACATCCAGGCTCTTGTCAAATTGGTTCAGCGAGATAAAAACCACTTTCATTAGCAAAAGTGCTTAATATACTACTAGAAGGGGAATGTAGGCATTGTCAGTCACTCATCACAAAAGCAGCAAGAACTGGAGGTAGAATCATGCAATTATTGACAGTGATATCACAGAAAGGGGATTTTGATACCTAGAGAATCTCTGTCACTATTGGTTCTTTGGGTTTTTTTGGTTTTGTTTTGTTTTGTTAAAGTTCATTACATAGAGCCTGGCATAATCCATTCACAACCTCTACTGCTAAAGTTTTGATTTTTTTTCTTGGCAGAGCTGGGCGAAATCACTTATCTTTTGTATATATGAGGTATATCAATTCTCAACTCAAATATTTGAATATTTGATACAGCCTGGTGGGCAATGGGGTTTAAAGACTAGGCAGTAGAATGATGAGATAAATCACCTATGAGTACTCACTAATATAGTGAGGACTCACTAATAGATATGTTATATATATATATATGTAAAATATAACTATATGTATATATGTAACTAATATATATGTGTTATATATATATTAGTGAGGACTCACTAATATATATGTGGAGACTGACTGATATAGACTCATACAGTTTTTGTGGGACTTTTTGTAGTTTTACGGGTTTATTTGTGGTTTGGTTTTTTTTTGTTGGGTTTGTTTTTTGGGTTTGTTTGGTTTGGTTTTGGGATGGCCAAAAGCACAGGTGTGTTTGTTGGTTCCACACAACATTTTTGTTAGCCTGTGTTGGGAGTTGCAGCAGGAGCAGGGCTTTGTAAAGACAACAAAAAAAACCACATCAAAACCAAACACACAAACAAAAAAATCCAATGCCTCCAAACAAAAATCCAAAACCATCCTAAAACCCCCAAAGCAACAACAACAACAACAAAAACAAAAAAGCAAAAAAAAAAAAAGACCAAAAAAACCCCAAAAAACCCCCACAACAAACAAATAAACTAACAAACAAAAAACCCACACCAAAATCAATACTCTCTCTACGTTATTTATTAGAAAGTATCTGATTTCTATAGGTCCAGGTATCAGATGGATTGATAAGGAAGTGGATGACTGTGAAGAGGTACTGATAATTTTCCTGTTAAAATTAGAAGCAATGCAAGACCCCAGAAAATAAAAGTTCGTGGAACCTACATCTCATGCTGCTGAATAGATTAGCATTTCCAGAAATGCTTAGAACTGCAATCTGCAACCAGTGATTTTGAAGATAAATACAGAGGTCTCTAGCAGTGATAAATGCAATGCTTTTCATGGTTTTGTTTACTTTTAGGTACTTTGATCCCTGTTTTTAATCTATTTTCATGCTAGCATGTTTTATCTGGGAAGACCCATTGTCTTCATTTCACTCCTGACAATGAAACTTACCAATTTTACTTCATGTTTAAGATTTATTTATTCATCTATAGCATGTTTCAATAGAGCTATAGTGGAGGGCAATAGTGCCTGGCTTTGATGTATAATAACTCAAGATGGTTTCTATTGTGATGCCTTGTAGATTGCTTTCAATAGTTGAGCTTTTCAGACAGTGTTGTCAGCCTTCCTTGGCAGCTGCTGAAAGGAAAATATTCGTATCACATTGTCTTCCTTTCAGTCACCTACCAGGGTAGGTGAATAACGAAGAAACAGGTTGAAGAATGGAGAAACTGTTGTTTGAGATAACTTTTCTTGAACTTCATAAAATATACTAGTACTTCAAATGCAGCTTTCATAACCTAACTAATTTTATTTCTGAATAACATAGGAGGAGAATTCAGCAAATACCTTTGTCCAGTGTAATAAATGTCTGCTTCCTTTTGGGCTTTATTTTTGCACAACAAAAGCAGGGGATAAATGTTTTTTTATTGATTTCTCCAAATTGTCTTGCATACCTCTTGCATATTTGGTTTCCAGCAAGACTAGAAGGAGCCATTTACAGCAATTTCTGGGTTAGTAACCTGGCATTCTGAAACACCACTGAGACATAATTGATATGCCACTAGAATACACTAAAGGACACGAGTGTTTCTGGATGCTTCTTAAAAATAATAGTTTTAAACTGCCTAGCAAGAAAGCTGTAGCAGATAAATAATGAGGGGAAAATCATAAAAGTCTTGTACACAAATGGAAAGACAAACACTACCAACCAAGGCTGAAATAAAAAATAAAAAATCTGGCTAAAAACTAAAGTATTAATCAGAAACATATGAGAAATAGAAAATGTGGTTGGAACGTTGCTGGACTGAAAATGAGACAGGAAATTGGCGGAAAGGATTGAAGGAATACTACGAGGATATTAAAGCCTAAGAAATTGTCTTAAAAAATTGTGGCTCAATTAATGGATGAAAACCATTCAAATACTGCTGCTGTTGACAATATCGAGTTGGAGCAACTCTTTGGGGTTAATGGATTTAATTTGGGCTGGCACCAGCATGGGGCAGGTACCCTTTGGATTTAAATGGATTCTGCTGATCTCGTTAGAAGCTGTTGTGTAACCGCTCATGGCCCACGACCAGCGCTCTGATCCAGCTCCCTGGAAGAGTTTTTTCGCTTCCAGCTTTGCTGGGAGATTTATTTGTGCTTAAACCTCCAGGGGTGCCAAGAGTTGTGCAAACTGTTCTTTTATCATCCAGGATGTTCAGTCTTGTGCACTCCTTGTCTTTGAGGCAGCTCAACCTGGCGCAGCGGTGGCTGTGTCCTGGCACCAAGCAGAACATCTTTTGGGGCAAAAAACTGAATTTTGGAGAAGGGTAATGTCCTAGCCCCACAGTGGTGACTAACTGTGGGTGTAACTGCCTCGTGGTCTGGGACACCTCACTGGAAAATGAATTTTCAGACAGTTAGTTTGAGGTCAAGATATCAAAGCATGGAAATGGCAGCAATTAAAATGTTTGTAGGTCCCAGCAATACAGAGGAGTGCTCAGAAAGTAATTTGACTTTGGGAAAGGGAGGGATCAGCACCTATTAAAAAAAAAAAAAAAGAGATATATATATATATATATATATATATAAAACATTGTACTGCTGTACTCCAATAAATAAAAAGTTCCACTAGCAAACACATAACTACAACATACAAAAAAATAATGGGTGATTCCTTTAATGAGGCTCACACATAAAGGGTAAGAAAGAATTCCCTAATGAGCCTCTGGGTTGTATTTAATACCGTCGTTCGAGAAAAAATATGTTGAAATTCAGACTGGAATTTTATAAACTATTTATCAGTCATTTTAATTGTGGTCTCCTTGTCAAGATCAGGCTGCAGCAACATAGTTGTGCTCTCACAACAACTCTTTTATATGTTCTGTTGGTGAATAATGAGACTTCTCTAATCACCTGGTTGTGCTGTAACCACTGTGTTGTTTGTTGCTGGCATAAATTGCTGTACAGCAATGGCAAAAGATAAAAAATAACACTTGTAAGTGTAGGGTGGGGGCTGAACTGGTGTGAATTTTGTGTTTTGGGTGAAGGGAGAAAGAAAACTGAATGAAGTTAATTCTATCTACACTTGAAAATAAGCTGAAGTAGAAGGACAGGAAGTAGGAGACTTGAGGTAAGGACAGAAGTACATAAACATAAAACACATATTCCACTGGTCTGGTGCTAATGCCATACAAATCCATGTAAAGATTTTTTCTTAATCTGAAAAAATCCCACAGTCCTCTGTTGTGACATCCCATGGTCACAGATGTGGAAAGTGGAAAAGGATCAGTAAGCACTGATGCACATTTATAACTTTATTTGTACCCATCAAACTGTAATCACCTTCCTCCCTTTGTTCCTGTACACCGGATGAAGGAATTAATTACTTTTGTTATTTTTATGTTAATAGCTTAAATTTATTTCTGAATATGTATTCATAATATTCATTATTCTCACCTCCTTCCTAGTATTTTCCCTCCCTTTGGGATTTACTGTATGCTTATTCCTGTGTTTTAAAAATACATACTCTGCATGCAGATACAGGACTGTGTTAAGTGTCAAAGAGCAATTGCATTTCGAACATGAAATGATGTGGGCATCCTGTTCTAATTAACAGGGTTTGCATTGCATTGCACTGCTTTACAGCCACTCTGCATGAGCTGGGTCTGTCCCTGGATGCAGTTAACAAAGCAAAACTGCTGGGAAAAAAACCCCACAAAAACATGCAAACAAAAAAATAGAGACCAGGGAGATAACCCTCCTTGTGCTTTTTCACCACTATTAAGTCAGAGTGGGAGACCAAGTTTGTTTCCAGGTCTGCTGTGGCCTCTGGGATGTATCTGGGATGTTGAAGGGCATGCTAATGACTTGGTCTTGTGAGTAGAAGCAGTTATCATGCACTTCATTCCTCCACAATTTGGTCACCTTGTGATGCCAGAGAACAAACTGATTGCTTTAGGAATATTTGTGTTCAGAAGCTGAAAGAGAGTAGTTGTCTGGCTCAGTAGTCCAGGATCTATATGTACTAATATTAAAATAACATTTAAGCTCCCTGTTACGATAGAGTATAGTAAAAGCATTGTATTCTTGGTTACTCCAATGTGAACATCTGTAATTTACTCTGTTTTCTGTCTGACTTCTTCGTTTTTCATCCTTTTTCAATGACTGTCCCAAATGTTCTCTTCATTTTCAAATGTTGCTCCATAGAAGCAATGAGGATTTCCAAGCAGCTTTTTTAAGCTTGGTTTACAATGTACAGCAGGTAATAGAAGTAAATTAAAAACCACTGCCAAGAATAGGGTTTGTTTGTGCGGTGTGGCCATACTGAGATGCGGTTTTGGCATGCATAAACTGTTTCCCTACTGAATATTCTTGCAAACCACCATGTAGTGAAGTGGCTGTAACAGTGCAAGGCAGCGCCTACAACGTGAGAGCAACAAAGGAATTTATCATAGTCCAGTTTACACCTTGGCTAAATCTGTGTTTAGGTGTCCTCATGTCACATGCTGCTGCACGGATTACGTGCCCTCAGAGGTTCACAGCTCTTGCAGTGCAGTGTCCATCTCCTCAGGACAGGACAGGGAGCTCCTGGAGCAGATCCAGTGGAGGGACGGGGGCAAAGCAGGAGCATCTCAGGGAAGGCTGAGGGAGCTGGGGCTGCTCAGCCTGGAGAGGAGCCCCAGCTGAGGGGGGCTCAGCCCTGGCTGTGCCTGTCTCTCCCTGTCTGTCTGTCCCTGTCCATCTCTGTCTGTCCTGTCCGTCCCTGTCTGTCCCCATGTCCCCCTGTGTGCCCCTGTGTGTCCTGGCTGTCCCTGTCTGTCTGTCCCTGTGTCCCCCTCTCTGTCCCTGTCTGTCCCTGACTGTCCCTGTCAGTCCCTGTGTGTGTCCCAGTCTGTCCCTGTGTCCCAGTCTGTCCCTGTCTGTCGCTGTGTCCCCCTGTCTGTCCCTGTGTCCCCCTGTCTGTCCCTGTCTGTCCCTGTGTC
>VYZP01060123.1:56961-73271 GCA_013400635.1 Hypocryptadius cinnamomeus
TGTCTGTCCCTGTGTGCAGAGGTCAGGGCAGGCCCAGGCTCTGCTCCAGGCCCAGCGATGGCCGCAGAGCCCCGGGCAGGGCCTGAGCCCAGCGATTCCCCTCACAGGAGGCACAACTGCTGCCCTGGGCAGTGCCAGCCCTGAGCAGAGCCCAGGGGGGCTGTGGGGTCTCCCTGGCTGGGGATGTTCCAGAATCTCCTGGGCACAATCCCAGGTGCTCTGGGATGGCCCTGCTGGAGCAGGGAGCTGGCACCAGGGGACCCACTGCGGTCCCTCCCAAGATGACACATGCTGGGGTTCTTGCCTGGTGGCTTTAGTTACAATGGGCCTGGCAGATTCATTATTTAATATATGAAACCTCATTTACAAGCATTTCGTAGAATCTATTCAGGGGTCTTTCTAAGTGTAAAAGTTTTGGATTTCATTCTGTTTGTGAACAAGATGGAACAAATGAGGTAAAAATTGCATCTGTCCTTTCCAGAGGCTCTTAGCAAAAATGACCCAGAGGATTTTCATCACTCATCCACAGAGCTTACATGGTACTGCCAGCTGCAATGTCCAAAACAAACAGAATCAGTTCTTTATTGCTGCTGATAGCTGTAATGCCCTTATTATTCCATATCCCTCACACAAGAGGCTCATATCTGCAGTGCCTAATTGATATTCTGAATGTGATCAGTAACATCACCTTCCTGTAAAATCAGAAAGAAAATGATGAAAACTGGCATTTCTTTTGTATCTCTTTAGGTGACGTGTCTTTTTTGACAGTGGCAGGACTTCCATGATGAAAAAACTAAAAATCCATGTGACCAAAAAATGTGTGAAATGAATGCAGTAAGACTTATTAACTGTAATGATGAAAAGTTACAGAATATTTTGCTTTATTCTCTTTATGCATAGGATTTGGTGTAACAAAAGAGGGCATTGTGGATGCTGTCCATGTAGGAAAGCATGTTCAGTGCTGGCATGTGGGTTAAAATGATCATCTGGAGTGCTGGTGGGTTTTGCAAGGGATTCCCTGGTTGCCTCCACATCCTAAACTCCTTTTACTCCTGCCTGCAGTTGGCTTTTGGTGGGGATGATCTGGGTCCATTCCCAAAAAAGCTGAAATCAAGTGGAGGTTCTGATTCTGAACCAACACCTGGTCATTGGAGCAGCTTGGGATCACATGGAGGGAAGTGATTAAATCTGAAGCAAAATCCACAATTATTATATACTGTAAATATGAAAACCATCATCACTTCAATAGTGTTGGCATCTCTTGTAAGAACATGTTGCCAAATAAGGTGTCTAGGATATCCAAAAATAGAAGTAACTAGAAATCAATGAATACTTTTCAAAGTGTAATGAGAATATGCTTAGAACTTATATTCTACAGTATTTCATTTTGGTGCAGATAGAAGGGTATAATGAAGCATAATCAGAGTTTAAAAACTGTTAATGATGACTTTTTAATTGCTCAACTTTCAAATTTGGATTTGCTTAGGGTGGGAGAAGATAAATTCACCAGTGCTGAGATTAAAGATTGCCTAGCAACCAGAGAATGGATACATCTAATGTAGGGAAAACAAAGGAAGAACAAACCACTTTCATTTCCATATATAAAAAGTATGTATAAGTATAAAAGTGTGGAAATAAATATACGTGTGTATTCAAAAACATAGACAAACACCCTAGTTCTTCCAAATTGCCAACCTGAAATGCTGTGGATCAGAAAAAAAACAAATGGACAGGCAAAAACAAGATCGAAGATGTGGATGAAAGTTGGGAATTTTCATTTAAGAGTGATAAATCGACAGTAAGTGTTCGGGTTTTGTTTTAAATTGTCCTGCTTCACTGATGAAGTGAAAGTAGAAACTGGAAAGAAAACAGTCAAGACCAGTAAAAATATGTGCATCTGAAATCTTTTAAGTCTATAAGGACAAGAAGGAAGGGAGATGTCACTTGTCTAGAGAAGATCATAATCACTTAGAACTGTTAATTTTAAAGGACTGTGCTAGTGATTAAACCATGTGCATTCATTGTTCCTCTGTGGAAAATGGGATGGGCAAGAAATATGAATATTTTATTAACTGAGACATTTCAAGTGAACACAATGCTAAAAATCTCCTGATCAGCTTTCAAAGTAAAGGACAAGTGACTAGAAATGATAGGGTATTTCTGTCACGACTTGGAATATCTTCTGAAAATTTTAGTTGAACAAAACAAACTGATGAGGAAAGAGTTTAGCCTAATTGCCCTGTGCAGAAAGTGTTAAGTTAAGGTCTTATTCATTCCCTTTTCATACACCTCTTTCACCCCATAAATGTGAACATGTGCAGAAATGCAGGTTTATTCACCTGAGTCTTAGCAAGTGGCAAAAAACCTGTGTGAACACAAAAATCCACTCTGTGAACACACCTGAGGTGAGCAACAACCAGAACTAAGGCAAAGTGTGCAGGGACTGCCTGGGTAATATTTTTTGCCAGCTTTGTTGAGCATGCTAAGAGAAGACGTGGGAGGTTTTGTTGATGGGGACCAGGGTATCCTCATTAAAGGCATTTTTCTTCCCTCTCCCTGGTTCTGCAGGAAGCATCACTGCTGCTGGCTGGGGTTGGGTGCTGGGAGTGGTGTCACCAGCAGGCAGGGGAATATCTCTTTTTTTTCCCTTTGATGAAACACTGTCTCGACTGATGGCAGCTTTCTTCAAATCTGCACAGCAGCCTGTGCATGAAAGATTTCCCACAAGTTGTAAAAATATTCAGAGCTGTGTTATATAACCACGTTCCCCCTTTAATCGTTTTTGATCCATTTTTTACTAATGAAGATGTGAAATGACAGGAATAGTTCATATTCTTTTTTTCCCTGCAGAGCCTGTTGGCATAGAAATGAACTCTCTGTAACCTATGGAAGAGAGAAGAGTTTACTTTTTAAGCTGTTTTCTGTTTCTGCTTGTGTTTCATATTGTCAAACATCAGATGCTTGAAAGGTCTATAACACAGCAGGCTGAAGTGCAGTGACCTGCTGCTCTTTCACATTCAAATTAATAAAGTAGCTCATAGTGTAGACCTTTAGAAAGGCAAGAGATTATACTTTTTTTAAGGAAGAAGGGGATTTATTATGGTAGAAATTAATCTCTGCAGACATTGCTTTAGTGCTTTATTCTAACTCTTGAATTAGGGACACACTTTTACAGTATTGCACCATTAGATTAAATCCAAATCTTAAATCAGCACTTCCATCTTCACCCAGGATTAATGTTTCCGCCCAGCCCCAGAGTGGGATTCAAACGGTAATTCTCTGATTAGAATAATCTGATTTTCTTTTTGTAATGCCATCTCAGGTTTTGAGAAATCAGCTGATGCATCTCCTCAGCGAGACCAGGAAAAGTTAAAATTAGAAAAAAATTTTTACACCTGTTTTTACTCAAGTTCATTGCAATTCTTCACCACAGCTACAAGCTACAGTTTAAGTACATAGAGTCTCTTGATCACAGAGGCTTTCAGAATGATTTTCATGAGGCCTGTGATGAAATAATGAAATTTTTACTCTTATATTTACATTCTTCTTTACTTTTCTTGTCCAGCAAGTGGACATTCAAAGTTGACATTATTGCTTGATGCATTTTCTAAAACCGTTTAGACACTCTGCCAGGAGTGCTCTAGCTAGAAATTTAGCTGAACTTTCTACCTGCATAGTAAGCAAATCAGCCTAGGAAAGAAGCAGAAGGAGGTAGATGAGCTATTGGTATCTAGAAACCTTATTTTTCAAATAATAAGCGAGACAATTTAATTATTCCAACTGTCTTTTTTACCTTAGGAGAAACAAATTAGCTGCCTCGCCATTAAATCTGAAGAAACAGTTTACAAATTTCTTAACAAGAACTGCAGAGCTCATCTGTTTCTATGTTCACACTTTGCATCTCTGCACAGGTGTGTCTTCAAGGTGATTTATGGTTCTGCTTCAGCTGTGGAGAAATAGGTGTGAATTTGGGCAATGTGCAGATGATTCTGTAAATCAGGAAACTATTAAAGCTCTTTTTCTCAAAATTGATTTTAACATGAGAATGCTACAGGTGGAAAGTATTTTCTCAGTCTTCTTCTGGAGTTTAGGTGCTCTTCTTAGCTTCAGAACTGGTGCTTATTTTTGCTACATCTACACCAGATTTCAGTTGGCTGGCTGTTTCCTGAGCTGTTCATTTTTTGGTGCTGCCTGGAGATTTCTGTTTTGGAACAAGTTTTATTCTCGTGAAAGCAAATGGCCATTATTTTTATTTCTTTTGAAAGAGCTTGTAAAATAAGCCATGTTTCCTGCAGCCACATAGGAAATTGAGTACAATTATGGCTGCTGTTTTAGACAGAAATGATGGCCCTCCTCTTCCCATCAATGGTGGAACCAAAAGTTGAATTTTAAAACACACACTTTATAGAATACCAGAAAAGAGCATGGTGTCTCCCTAAAAATCTGTGTGTCTAACATCATAAGCTCATATGCAGCTACAGCATCAGCACATTTACCTCAGTATCAGCTGCTGTGAATTTCACTGCCTCATTATATAATGTATACTCAACGTGTTCATATTTATATTTAATGCCCATTACATGAAAGAATAAAGAGGGTTGAATTCTTCCATGCACACTTGCTGTTTCACAGAAAGTGCTCTATTTTTAAATAATAGAAGTAAAAGTGGCCCAGACACCAGAATGGTCTTTATTCAATCATTTCTATTATTACAGTTTTGAAATGCGAATCCACAGGATTTTTTTAAGGCAGATTTCTTTCTTTATCACCATATCATTGTCTCAAGCAAATGTCTCTCAGAGCAGCAGTTCTGCCAGAAACCCTAATAGTTATCATTCTAGGCGTTATAGTTGAGGGAAATTGTCTCCATTTCAAGCTAATGATATTGTGCATGGGGACTGGAATGCTTCTCTCAGGCCTAATTCAGGATACCTTACCTTTTGGCAGGTATTTCTGCCTCAGAAACTGTGACATTAAATGATGAATAGCTTTAAGTTGGATTAAATAATTCTTTTTCAAGGTTTTAATTTTTTTCATTGCAAATTAATTAGTGTATAATAAGGGCAGCTGGCTGGTCTCTCTGCTTTTAGGGTGAGTGCTTTGTGAAGGCGCAGGTGGTTGTGGGATGGAACTTCTCCCTCTGCCCATCTCCTTCAGCCTTCATGTCACAAAGTTGTTTTCATAAGCTGTGAATTTCTGTTCTTGACAAGGATTGATGGGCTAACTGTTAACATCACAGAGTGCTGCATTATTTATACACTCAAGGGTTGGGCTATTTCTTTCAGGCTGTCCTTTGCTGTCAAGCCAAGAATTAAACTTCTCAGTCAGGAATCACACAATATTTTGTTTCTATGGTGTTTTATAGGATCAAAAATGCATTATATAAATGTTTAAAGTTCAGCAAAGATTGGGTTTACAACTTCTACCCAACTGCCAGGCACTACCTGCTTGTAGAAAGGAGCAGTAGTTGTATATTCAGTATTTTATTGAAAAGTATGTGGCTTAAAAGTAGTTATGTGAACACATTGAAGACCATGAAGGACTTGCAAAAGAATTTTTCTCTGGGTGCTTTTAATGAAAAAGATCCAGGTTCATTGGTTGAGTTATTAATTTTGTACAAAAACCATCATATTCCTTAAAGAAATAATCTTAGGTGTTATTACAGAGCAAATATATCAGCATTTTATTTGAGTTTTGCTGCATAATTTTTCCTGAGTTTGGAGATTTAGGGAAGATTCTTAATTAAAATTCTAATTTTGAGTTTGCATGGATCTCTTTGATTTTATTCTTTTTGTCATGCTTTTTTTTTATTCTTAACCAACCATGGATTCCAAAGAGAGGATGGACAATTCGCTCAAGAACTAATTTGACTTCAAAATGAAGAAATTAAATATGAGCAGAAAAATAATCATTTTTAAAATCCCGCAGATTTAGGACCCTTTGATACTACATCAGGTATCAAAGGTTTATGTACTGTCTTCAGACACTCTTACACTTGAGAGGTCATGTAAAGAAAAGCACAAGGTTAGTCAGACATAGAAAAGACAAACATGAATGACTGTTTTTATTTAACATTGAATCTTACTGGAGTCCTTTCAGAATATCTTAATGAAAGTGCAATAGTAATTGGTCTTTAGATTTTTTTTTTTTTGTAACAATTGAATTTCTCCTGGAGTGTTCGTTTAATTTGCAGAAATTTGTCAAATTACACAGTCTGTTACACAAACAGCATCTTGCCAATCACCATGGAAAGCCATCAGCAACAGAGAAGACTCCTGCAATACTGGTTGTAAAGCACATATTTCCTTTCTTGAGTTTAGTTTACTCTTCCATTCACAAAATCTCTCAGGTTAAATTATAAAACCAGTGCAGTCTTATGAGCTGTGTCACATTTCAATGGTAACAAATCCCTTTATCAGTTGTGTTAAGACAAAATGCACCCATATCAGCTTTTCTTACTCATAACAGAGGCTTCAAAATCAAATTCTGTTCATCAAACCCAGTGGAATGTATAACAAATTAGATTTCAATATTTCAGCATGAACGTCCTCTCAAGAGGCACAAAATGGAAATTGAGGAAGATTTTGTTGATTCAAAGGTGATATTTGTTTTGTTCAGCACCATTTCACAGACAATAAGCTATAAATAATGGAGATAACAACTTACATGATTTTTGATAATTTAAGTTTCAACATTTGCACAGCCTGGTACCTCCTCTTAAGTAAAATTGTGCAGCTGCTCGTTTTCTGACTGCATCATATTTGATTTTGTACTATGATACTATTTAACCATTGTTGTTTACAGAAGGACTATTCCTCTAATCCTCATTAACATTATGTGAATGAGACAGCATAAGCTGGTTTTTGCTTGGCTTGGCTTTTTTTTTTTGTTTGTTTCTTTTTTGTTTCATTTGGGTTTTGTTTTGTTGGGTTTTGTTGTTGTATTTTTGGTTGGTTGGTTTTTGTTTCTTTTGTTCATTTGTTTGTGGATTTTTGTTTTGGTTTGGTTTTGTTTTGGCTTGGTTTTTTTTGGTTTTGGTTTTTTTTTTTTGGTTGGAACTTTTAGTTCCCTGTGCTTTCTTTATTTTATTTTTTTTAACCCATTCTCTTTAGATGTGCTCTTTATTCCTTTTATTTCTGTGATTTCTGTGGTACAATGACATTACAAAAATTACTCCAGTGACTGACAGGCCAAGGTGGTGGGTCAAAAGAGCAATTAGTGCAGCTATTTCCTGAACATGGAAATAAATGGCTGTTGACAGAGGAGAACATCTGCTTTATTAGTCCCAAACTGCAGGTTGGGTCACTTTATTTCAGGCTGAAAAAGCTAACATGAATTTTCAGGCAAATTAAAACCATGCAGCTGACTGTCCATACTTTGGTCATTTCAGGAGATTTCAGTTACCAGAAATACAGTGTAAAACTGTGTGTGAATTCTGCTTGTCATTCAATATAGAATTTACAAATTCAGAAAGTATTTTGTCTTTTTGCCTTTTATGCCAATGGCATAATTAAAATTAGAATTACACCAAATCAGGAAATATGTAGCAAAAATATCTTCTCTCATTTTAATCAGAATATCCATGTGGATTTGGATACTAAGTGTTCCTGCTCCAGATGCTATTTAGTTTATTAATTTAATTAGAGGTATGGGAATACAGTTGTCAGAGAATTCATTCAATAGTAGCTGTTATTTCACAACCAATTGCCTAATCCCCATAAAGTAATAAACAAGCATCCTTTGCTACCCCAACAATGCAACAAAAGCAGAAAATGGGAAGTCTTGGCTTATATAAATTCTGATAGAAAATATCATTTACTGTTCTCAAAACCAGCTTTGCTTCTCCATCAGCTGGACAGTCTTTTAAGACAAAATAATATCAAGTGCATTACAGCTCTCTGTGTCATGTAGGCACCCTAAAGCTGACAAAAAATTAAATGAAACTACAAGTAACCCAGCAAACTACTGCACAACTCCAGTTTTTCTGTGCAACTGATGCACAGAATTCATAAAGACATTTTTGTGCATCAGGTACATTTCTTACCCAATGTTTACATGTAAATTCTCACACCAAGGATTAATCTGAAATCCATGTGCAAGAAAGGTGTTGAAATCCTGAGCTGAATTTGTCACTAAAATAGTCCAAAATATGCTGTGATGTCAATATTGCTGACATAAATCAAATTAATTTCCCTAAATCTCTTCAATTACATGGAAAAAAACCAGGCAATTTTCAATTTAAAAACCCACAGAAAATAATGTTCTTGTTTTCTAATAATTATCTATCTGTAGACCATTATTTCAGATGCATTTACTGCAGAAAATACTGTTATTTTTTACTGCTATACTGAGCAGTAGAGAGCACAAACCTGCCTTTAAAGATGAAGATTGAGATAGATAAAAATATATGTAAATATAAGATAAACTATCTGGGAAAAATTATTAAATTAAAGTTGACCAAAGCCTAGAGGGTGTTCTTTAGGGTTCCTTCCAGTTATCCCATTGGTGACAGAATGAAATCTGTAGATATCCTGAGAGCCTCCAAGTTAGAAAAAGTAAAAAAAAAATTACCATTTGCTATTGTGTTTTGTAAATGGCTTGAGTTTAAGACAGCCACATTTTATGGGGTGGAAGATTAGGGATAGATGATTACCTGGAGTTGTGCTGTTAAATACACACAAAACTGAATGAGCCAAAAGTCATTCAAAGGACATAAGAGCTCATCATTTCTGTCTGCGCTTGTTTACCAAAAATCTGACATGTTTAGAGCCTGTGGGTAATTTTTGGTGTCTTTTCTACAAAAACTTTGTTTTCCCTGTGCCCACAGCGGATGTGTGTGACTCCAACCCCTGCCAGAACGGTGGCATCTGCCTGTCAGGGCTCAACGACAACTTCTACTCCTGCGAGTGTCCCCAGGGCTTCACAGACCCCAACTGCTCCAGCCTTGTGGAGGTTGGTAAGTGAAAATTAAATTAAATTGCTGAAATGGCTCCAGTGAGCCTGTGGCTGGCCTAGCAGCGATCCCATCCATGGCGTTTCGTGTGGTGATGGTGATGCCTTGTTGGGGCTGACTTAATACAGAGGCCAGACTAAATAAAAGTAAAAAGCATTTCTATTTATTGAAGGGCCTTCAGGAACATTTTGGGCAGGCAATGCCTCCAAGGAGCTACACCCAAAAATGGACTCGGGTTTTCACACTTTTATAAGTTTGGTTCATTTGCATATTGGGGGTGAATCTTCCGATTACAGCTTCAGATAATGAAGTCATTTACCCCAAGTTTGCTCCCCAAACTCACTTTTTGTTTCCATTTCTGGGCTCTGAGGCAGTGAGGTGTCCTTGATTGCCAGGCCTGGAGAGGATTGCTGTGTCTGCCCAAAATGGGACAGCAGCAGCTGACACTGTGTGTGGAGTTTAGAGTTACACACTAAAGAATTGCAGAATTATACATATATGAAAAATATGAAAGCTAAAATCCTAAAGCATCAATGGGGTCGTTATGTTTATCATTATTGGTGTTTTTAACCTTATATCTGTGCCATAGGCATCTCTATAATAATTAACAGTTCAAATGGCATCTGCAGAACACAGAAAGTCCAGTACTCCACGAAAACTTCCATAGTGGTGACTTAAAAGTCAGCAACATTTTCAAAGATCAATTCTAGATAATTCTATGATAATTCTATGTATCCTTCTTCAACCAGTGCCCTTCAAATGTTCATTTCTGATAGTTTATGCCAATGTCCAGAGTAAAGACTAATGTCTTATGCAAATGAAGAGATAGGAACAGCATAGGAAAAAACCAGAATAACACATAGTGGTCACTTGTTTGAATTTAAAAATAATTATACATTTGGAGGCTCTAATTAATCATTAGATGAATGCAAAGAGTACAAGTCAAATGTACTGAAATTTTGTGATGTGCACTTGACTCAGAGTAAACCTAAATTTGAGTGGTAGATAAAACATCCAGCAGATCAGGCTTCCGTGTTAGGAAAATTTAAGGAGAAAATCAGAATCTGAAGGAAAATATAGAGGTAGATGGCTCGCTGAAAGTTAACTGAGCTCTTGTATTATCCCAAAGAGGGTGCAAAGATATGTTTACAGAGCAAAATGATGGAAGTGCCACAGCTTGGCTCAACACTGCAACTCTCCTAAATCTGTGTGGTTCTCATTTTTTAATAATAATTTTTTAATTTAACAAATATGTTTTAAAAAACTACACAGAGGGAACCAGCGTTCACTGTTCTGTGGATTAAGTATGTCTCTACCATGGGGTAAAGGGAGCAGAACTTAGTCTAGAAAAAAAGGACTGGTTTTTTAATGAGGTTTTTTTGTTCATTTCTTTTCTTGAAAATGCTGCTACTGCTGTTTTTAGAATGAATTCCAAGTGTCCACAAGGCAATTTTAAGGGAATTTGGATTTAAATTGATTCATTTTAAGTTAAACTTTCTGCAAAGAAATGGAGCTAGTTCCTGTGGGAGAATGATCAACTTCAGACACCAACTGCATTTTTTTCTGATTTTAAAATGTCATTGTAGCTGGTTGCCACCTAAAATTTGAGTTGCACAAGGAGGGGCTTGTTGCCCACACAAGAAGCCAGGAGACACTGCCTCAAATCTTATTTTCCATCCCTTTCCCTATAATTTTTATCAGTGTCTGAATTTGTCCTACAGATATATGTCATGCTACCCTAAAAAAGCCTAGACATGGCTTCACTTCAGGAAAATTTTGGATTTATTGTGTACTTGGCTGGCAGGAAATCGCATTGCACATGACTGGGAGGATGCCAGACATGACTGAATCTGGAGAAAAAAAATCATGTTGTGATAATTGTCGCTGTAATTAGCAGATGAGCGTTAATAGGGCTTTAAAAAACACACATATACTTAAGTAAAGTCTTCAAGCACTTCAACAAAAACTCAGTTTGGTAAACAGACTAAAGCATAAGTAAATAACTTGACAATGTGTGGCAATCACAGCACTTATAGAAGCAGGATGTTACATTTCTAGTTTGTAATCCATGGGGAATGTCTGCTGGACAACATTGGTTAAATAAAGAAACTGTTTATATTCCTATAGTAATTCAAATCCAGAATGTTAATTTTGTTTGTGTTTATCTTGTTTGCTACATATATGGATTCAGTCTAGCCTTGTTAAAAACTTTAAAATTATGTTTTAAAACAATTTATTTCTTAGTCAAAGATGATTCTGCATTATGTAACCCTGTACACAGACATATAAGGCACTGGAAAAAAAATGGTAATTCAAGAAAATAATTTGATTTTTTTCCCTATGAAAATTATGGTGATTAGTGTAAGCTGTTAGTCAATCAGCTCCATTAATTCAAATACTGAAGTGCTTAAAGTAAAATAACGTTGTAAGATGTGTCTAGAGGAGCCCAGGAGTGCAAGACCCTGAGTGATCACTTTTACTAAGAGTGTTTATTAGATGAATGATTTAAGAAGGAATGCTAGCAAAGGTTGCTTCACTTTGGCTTTTTAATGAATTTTTGCCCAAAAGCTAATCTCTTAATCCCTCATATCTCAAAAAAGCCTTCTTGACAATTTTCTGTGTAGTTGAAAACACCAAGTTAAAAATTAGTGTTTAGGATGTCAGGAGGTACCACGTAGGAAGAAAAGAGGAGGGTGAGGGAAAAAAACCCAAAAAAACCCACAAAAAACCCCACAACAACAACAACAAAAAACCAAACAAAAAACAACAAAAAAAGAACCAAAAAACACATTAAAAAAACCAAAAAAACCCCCAAAAAAACCTCCAAATCAAACAAACAAAACCCCAAAACAAACAAACAAACAAAAAAACCCACGAAAATCCAACAAACTTTCGTAAAACAGCCACCATTTTTCTTTATCAAAGTTCTGGCAAGAACCTCCTGATACCATGACTACCTAACNAAATCAACACAGAGAAGAGTCTGTGCCATTCTGTCTCCCTCAAAAAGGGTACACAGAAAATTTTAAAAGCAGCTTGGTGTTGTCTGCATCCCCCTCATTAGAGACTTTGTGCAATGACAGGATGCTCTGCTGAACTCTGGGCACCTGCTGGGAAGTCATAAATTTTTAAAGGGACATACCTTAAACAGGAGGATTTTCACAGTAAAAGACAACAGGGATTTTACTTAATCATGCATTAATATGGGTAAATAAAAGGCAGTCCCATTCAGACAGCAAGTCATGAACTATGCAGAGGAAAAAAAAAAACAGATGCATACAAGCACCCAGGAAGATCAAACATTTAGGTAGAAGTCTTCCCTAAACACATCAACAAATGCTCCAGACAGTTTGGGAGCTGCATGGATTCTCAAGAATGCAAGTTCTTTTATTACCTTAATAGAAATAAAATTTAAAATAACCTGATATTCATAATAATACAAATTTCAAGGTAATAAGTTTAACTAATTATGTGTTTTTATAAATTTACCCATGGAAAAATATAGCTTTTCTGCCATACTTCATTTTTTCTGCCCCTGTAACTTCGAGTGTGTCTAAACCAAAATTTATAAACAATTCTTGTGAGAGTAATTTGCATATTTTAAACTGCTATTCCCATTCTGACCCTACTCTTTTGTTAATGGCAATCCCATTTTATTTCCAATGTGCACTTTTATACCAAACTTAGCTGTGCTAAAAGATTTGAGATGAGGTGACAGACCTGTGATATTGCCCTATTTGTGCAGCCAGGTTTTTCAGTTCTATAACAGATTTTAAATATCTGATAAACTGGCTGAGGATAAGATAAAGAAAGGAAGGAAAATGTGTGTTTTAGTTGTTTTCAGTACAGCACATCCTCCAACGAGGTGAAAAAGGATTTGGCTAAACAGATAAAAGGTGATTATATCAAACATTCCAAATAGCAGGATGTTTTCCAGAGATAATAAGAACACTGTGGTCGAAGTTAACTCTTCAGCAGACTCCTGCCTATGTATATGGAAATATTACTTTTAACCTAAATTGAAACAAAATAATTTTCAATTAATTAATATTGGCATTGAAACGCATTACAGGGTAGTTGGCAGGCTTTACATCTGTAAAATAACTCATAAGTAATTCTCAGGAATCATGTAAATTATCAAAATACAATAAGCAACAACTGTTACAGACAATTAATAAGAGTAATTAATGAATTCTGTTCAGGAAAACTCTTTATGTTCTGCCTGTCAACTTGTGTGACTAATTAGCCATGGACAGCACACAAGGGGATCTATAAAATTATATTGGAGGGAATTTTCTGTGAAATAAAAATTGTTCCTGTTTTGTTTAGTGTGTGCATAAGGAAAAATGGGGAGAAACACAATTATAATGACAAGAAAAAGAATTTATTAACTTTATTATGCCATAAGGCAATGAGAGTGTGTTCCATGGTTTGACCATGTTCACATTTGAAATCTGAGCATCTTAAAACTACTTGGTTTTGATCTTCCAAGTCTGAAACTCAATTAATCTCTGAGAGGATAAACTGGTGAACATGTTTAGTTTATTTAAGTGAAAAAAAAAAAAAACCAGATGTCAAATGGGCTGCCAGCATCCTTTGGGAAAGTGTCTGTACCTTTTATGTCAGCTCTCACTGAGAGGATCTCATTATTGAAAAACATGTTGAAAAATGCTTGTGTGCATTTTGGAAGGGTGGAAAGGCAAGTTAATGATCTTATGGCTAATGATCAAGGGAAGCTGGGTTTCAGTGCAGCATGGAGGCTGAGTGAAGGGAGAAGAGTTGAAAGGTGAGCCAGAGATGCCAGTTTCCCATGGCATCTTTATTCTTCCAAGTGATTAAGAAGTGAGTGCGGGGTTCCTTGCCTGGCAAGTTGCAATTTTCCATATCAGTTCAGTCTTCCCAGTATCCCAAGTAAACTATTTCTTTGACAGCTGCTGTCTCTCAGCCAGAAACGCAGAAATCAAAGGAGTTCTTCCCTTTTCATGCTGTTAAATAAAAACTCAGTAAGATGGATTAGGCCCAGAGTGCTCTGATCTGTTTGCTTTGTGGCTTTATTTGCACAACCTAAGTCTCCACTTTTGCTTTCCTGACCTCTGCACTGACAGGACAAGGGTTTCTGAAAAAAATTAATACAGATAAAAGTCTTGTCACTCACTTCACGTCAGTCTTGCAGATGCTTTTCAATGCCATGATTAGAAATGACTGAATGATTTCAAATATGCTTTTATAGTCTTACAATGTGTGTTTTGTCTTTTTTTAAGGAGGGTAGTTTGCACCACACGTTGAACATATGCACTAATGGATTTTCCAAGGTGAAAGGAATCCACTCTTACAAAAGAATTCCAGTCACTCACTGTCATGTGCATCTAGCATGCAACTGATGTGAAAGTATTCACCTCAGCTGTAAATAAGGTAGCCTGGAATAATGCAAATTACAGCACTGGCCCTCACAAAATCAGAATAATTGAAGATGTGGGGCACTTGTGGAGGTCTGTAGCCTAACCCCACCTCTCAATGGATAATCCAGGGGTGCAGGTTTCTCAGGGTCATTTCCACTAGAGTTTTGAATATTTCCAGGGATGGAGGCTTTACAGCTTCTCATGGCAATCTGTGCCACTGTTTGATCACCCTCACAGGCCAAAAAAAAAGCAAGGCAACAAACCGACAAACCCCAAATGCCCAAATATATTTAAGTGTAATTTTGTGAAATTCAGGTTTTTTCTCATTGTGCTGTCACTAGTTACCACTGAGAAGTCCCTGGCTCTGGTGTCTTTGTTTGTATTTTCTTCTCCAAGCTTGACTATTTGATTTTAGGGAAATAATCACATCCCTTGGCCTGCTGCCACTCCTCTCCCTAGAGCAACGCAGTCCTTTGCAGATTGCTCAGGATATTGGGAAATAGAGTGTGTATTCCAGATTTCAGCACCTATTGTCACTGCTTTGGGTGTAGTGCCACCCAAATTGGCTATATTTATTCCTACATTAGCTGAATTTATGTAAAGTGACTTACTCACCACACTTCTTATTGTCATGAGGAAGACTTTATTATATAAATGTGAATTCTTTTTCAGTGAACTGTCATGCTTTTCTCTTGATACTGATACATTATTTGAAAAAAAATTGCAAAGGCAATTGTTCTCTTTTTGCTGATATTCTCTCTCCCAAAAACCATTTCAATGGCTCTGTTGGTAACAGAAAATTAACATCAGAGGTGAGGTGGGCCTGTGTTTATTGGAATTCAGCAAGAATAATCAAATTCCATGGTTAAAGTGTAGTTTCTTCTGGGAAAAGAGTGAGAGAGAGTGGGAGGGGAGGGATTGAAGACGAATTCTTCCTTGCAGGTCTTCAGCATGTTGAGGGCATTTCTCAGTGCTCTGTTCTGAAGCCTAAACCCTAGGGCTTCACATTTCTATTATGTAACAGTGCTTTATGTGGAATTAGCTGCAAAACACATTTTTTAAACAGAAATTATCACATAATCAAGATGTTCTCATAGGTTATGGAGCCCTATTAAAAGCAATCAATACATATTAATAAAAATAATTTGACAAATTAGGTCCTAATGTTTCGTTTTTGTGTTGCCTGAAAAGTGCATAATGCACAAAAATTTAAATTGAATGGTCTGAATGCATGCAAGCAGAATAGCTTGATAAATGACGTTGATTGCAGGAGAGAAAATGTTGTAAGTCATAATTTACAATATTTCTGCCAAAAAAATTGCCTTTGGTGTTGATTGCCGATAAATCCATTGTGAAAACAAGGTTTCGAGTCACAATTGGTGAAGAAGGTGCAAAAATGGGAGCTCACAGAGTCATAGAGTCCCAGGTTGGAAGGGACCTCAGGGATCATCTGGGTCAAACTTTCTTGGCAAAATCACGGTCCAGGCATGATGGGCCAGATCCCTGTCCGGCTGAATCTTAAAAATGTCTAATGCTGGGGAATCCATCCCTTCCCTGGGGAGATTATTAGTGGTCAGGAACACATAATCACGGAATGATTCTATGCAGGTGCTTTTATTGAAGAGCTCTGGGTGTCCGGGGTACAGACCCAAATCTGACTCCACCATGAGTTCAGGATGAACATATTTTATATTCTATCGTTATGTAACTTACATATTAATTATTAAACTTACATTGTTCGATTGTATACATTGATTCCATCCAAGCATGGTTTTCTCGTGATCCCCCCTCAAACCCTTGAACATTGTTTCTCATGATTCTTCTTGCGATTAAACAATAATTATATCTAAACAATCATCACATCTATATCTAAACAATTATATCATTTATCATACACGAGTTACACAGGTGCAGTCTCACGTGATCTGGCAAACACAAGGCCAAACGTTTCCCAGGGC
>VYZP01060125.1:4015-23638 GCA_013400635.1 Hypocryptadius cinnamomeus
GTGTGGGGGGGGGGGGGGTGGGGTGGGGTTAATCCCTAGCATAAAACAACAGTAATAATGTAGGAGGGTTTCTGTATGTTGCTCTGAGATGAATGTATATCTTCAGCTGTGTCTGTTGTCGTAAATAAATGGACAATGGTTGCTAAATCAGTTTTCTATATAAAAATATTTTTACCCTGTGAAATAAAATCTGAGTCCAAGTTAAAACTTTTTTTTTTCCTGTATGGTCCCATTTTTTGATTCAAGTCTTTGGCAGCAAATTGCGACTACCCAGCTTTACCCTTTATACAGAATAATAAACAACTGTACAGTTGTTTATTCTTTGTATTTTCCTGGACCTTAAGTATAAAATTCAAGATACTGGTAAAATCAAAGTATAAAGCCAAATATCATGTGTTCATGACATCTTTTTAAGTAAAATTGTTTTTATAAAGTAATGTGGGGGGGTTTTGTATTCTAGTATGTTAAAAGCTGTAAATATGCGTGTCTGTGAATGAACGCCCAACAGAAAACTGATTTGGTGAATTCATGTAGTTTCTCCTTATACTGCTGGAGATTACTGTTGTATAAGCCCAAAATACCTTTACTAATAATTCGACCAGGTATTGCTAGCTTCTGTAGAGCATGGCATTTTGTAGAGTCTGCCTTTTTTACCAAGAAGGTCTAAGAGGTTTGGACTAACACTACAGAATGGCTGTTACTCTGAGGGATTATTAGGATATTATAGCATTTGGCATGAGGAAATAACTCTGGTAATACAAGTAGCACTGTTAATGGTAGTGAAACCAGCAGTTCAAAATACACAATTTCATGGAGCTGGCTATAGGATGTGATTTTTCATTTTACAGTTTGCTACTTTCACTGTGACGTGTTGTCTAGTTCTCTTGGGTCTCAGAGCTCTGAGGTTAGTGGCTCGGCCCCTTCACTTTCCAGTGGATTAGGGAATGCTTTGAGGCATCAGACAGACAGGGACCTTAGAAGTGAGCAGGAGAGAATAGTGTAGAATGCTGTTATGCTGTATTATTCTTGTCCGCTCATTTCTAGCTAAGGGATATTACAAAAGAGGGACATATTGCTGCACAAGTTAGTGAGAAGTCAGTCTGATTTTTGGTGGATTTTGTGCATTGCTAAAGAAATGGGGCTTAAGTGTCTGCAAAGAGAACTCAGTTTTAAAAGTTGTATAAACCATGTTACTTCAATGTAGAATGGAAGTCTTAAAATCATGCCCAGCCTATCAGATAACATGTGGAGACGCACTGTGTGTTCTCGAACACATTCTTAGAGCAGTGTAGTTGACTCTTTTGGACCACATGATGGTGCATGGAGTCAGTGTGATTTATTGAGTCCTGCAAAATCTGGGCTGCACCCAGCTATATCTCCATACTGTCTTTAAACCTCCAGAATTAGGAATGTACTGAGACATACTCACCTGGGAGAAGTGGGGTGGGACGGTAAAATTAACAAAAACAACCAACCACCAAAATGAACACATTATTGAAAAACGATCTACCAAGCAAAAGCCCACAATAAACACAACAATATAATTCTTGCCACCATTTCCATTAGTTCACATTTTGGCTCATTGTGCGCCTGAAAATCTGTGATCCTCTCAGTAAAAAGGTTAATGCACATTGTTTGACAACTTCCCAAGTTAGGGAACAGCAAAGCATACCATAGTCACAGTTGGATAATTTCATAATAAAATCACTTTTTAATGAGAAGTGTATCAGCAGTACAGACCTTTTGAAGTTCTTCTTAAGTTTGGCTGATAAGCAGCCATACTGAGCTCATTGATGGAAAAGCATTATTTGCTGAATAAACCTCATGCTTAAGACTGGAAGTCATTGTTACGTCATTTCTTGGTTAATTGGCTGCACCTGTGATTTTTTAACAGCTCTAATCCAGTGGTCTCTGAACCACGTGTGGAAAGGTCAGCAGGAGAGAGTCTGGTGCATTGTGAAGCATTGTTAGAGGTAATCCTAGTTTGGCAACCTATCATGCCTGTTAAATCCAGATTGTCACTTTTCAGCTCATGACGTGAGCTTCTCGAAATGAGAATGGTGCAGAGAACTGGAAAATGAAGTCTATTGTTCTTTTCCTGCAAGGCAATGCTTACTTAAGAACACAGGGATTTTTTTTAAGAATGTATTAATTTGTAGGTTTCTCTTTTGTAATGAAAAATTATTTACAACTTTGTTCTTCTGACAATTGGAATTTGTTGTATTTTTTAAAATACAAGTGTAAAATTAATATAAATGCAGTGTAATATGTCTAGATATCTGTATGTACACATGCATGCAGATGTATTTGTTGGTATTTCACTCTCTCTTTCATGTCATAGAGTTTGGGTCCTCAGCAGTCTCAGGTGCTTGTCATTGTGTTGCCTTTATAATGCAATCATATCTGGTATTTTCAGTATAGTTTTTATACACAAGTAATTATGTTGGTGCTATTTATGTACATAAAGTTTATTTGAACTCCAGTGTGCTTTTCAGCTTGTTAAGTAGTTTGAGTCTTTCAATAATCAGGAAAATACTTTCTACATATATTGATCCTTTACCTGGATTTTGAAAGTACATATGTCTTGGGCAGCAGAATTTGCCTTTGTCTTTTTATACATTGTATAATAAGCAAGTTGCTAAATTTTTTTAAATAATTTTAATAAGTTTACCTAACTGAAATATCTCTTGTAACATTCTTTATTAAATAGAAATAATCTTGCTAAAAGTTATACCAGAGAATCATAAAATTGTGGGTAGGTTGGAAAGGACTTACAAAGGTCACCTAATCTAACACTCCTGCAGTTAACTGGGATATCTTCCACCATATTATTTTGCTCAGAGCCCTGACCAGCTTGACCTTGAATGAACCCCAGGGATGGGATATCCGCCACTTTTTGTGGGCCATCTGTTTTGGTGTTTCACTGTACCTATTGGAAAAAAGTGTCTTCCTTACATCTAGTCTGAAGCTGCACTCTCTTAGCTTAAATCCATTACCCTATCCCAACAGGTCCTGCTGTAAAAAGACTATCTCTGTCTTTTTTATAGAACCCTTTAGATACTGAAAGGCTGCAATAAGGTTACCCCAGAGCCTTCTCTTCTCTAGGCTGAATAACCTCAACTCTTCAAGCGTTTTTTCATTGGATAGATGTTCCAATCCTCTGATCATTTTCTTCTGGACCTGCTGCAATGGGTCCATGTCCTTCCTGTGCTGTGACCCCAGAGCTGATGCAGCCCTGCAGGTGGGGTCTCAGCAGAGCAGAGCAGAGCAGAGGGGCAGAATCCCCTCCCTGGCCCTGTTGCCCACACTGCTCTGGGTGCAGCCCAATCAGTGGCTGATTGTTTGGGCTGCAATTGCACGTTGTTGGGTCAGGCCCATCATTTTATCCAGGAGATCTCCAAGTTGTTCTTACTGGGGCTGTTCTCATGACATCTTGCAGCACAGGAATAATTTTTTTTTCAGAGAAGGTGTAAGTTGGTAGGATTTTCATGATTGAATTAACATTTGAATATTGATTATGAGATCACAACATCTACTTTGGAAATTGTCGGTTGTATATGGGTTGGAGAGTATTTCTGAATGCATGTGGATTAAATACTAACCTAATACAGTGTTCATGTTTCATTATTTCCCAAATAATTCCTCAAGAAATAGTACTGCCTTCATGTATAGCATGTCATTGTCACAGAAATGGAATTATGATAGTACTCTCATTTTAAGTACATGCGTACTGTAATTCACTGTAGATGAAGTATTTATGCCACTTCTGCTGTGGTAGGAGATAGGGTCCAAAGTAATTTTATGAATATATTTTCCCCCTATAAGATAGCATTCTCAAACAAGTCGATTGTGTGGCTATTTCAGTGACTAGAACATAAAATGGGAAAAAAAACCCTCTTATTGTGAATTGAGGTCAGCAGTTACATACTCACCACCAGAAAAAGAGGATGGATGTGGTGCGTTCAGCTTATTCTGAACTGCAATTTCGTATTTTTATTTTTTAGATTTTCATTTTTAATGCTTATTATCTGTGAAACATTCAAACTGACAGCTTCTTCAAGACTTACTTGTGATATTAATTACAATATACTTTAGAGTATTCTGACAAAATACGCTATTTTTATAATGAAAATATTATGGGGGCTTCGGATTTTTTCATAGATACTTTATGTGTTCCTTTTTTTCTTACAATTCAACACTGAGCAATTTAGTCTTCATTCACAGTAGCCTAAGATAAAAAGTTACCAAATTACTAGGTAAACTCATGTTGCTGGCTATTTTGATTACAAAATAAAGTATCTGAAACTAGCCATTTTGTTAAAATATCTGAAGAAAAACAGATCCCTTCAACCATCTAAAATGTGAAATTGTTTATCAGCATTATATGTTTGAAGTTAAAGTTACCTTTCATCAAAGAAGTGTGTTTTTCTCATCTAAAAAATAAGTGTTTTAATGAAAAATAAACCTTCATCTACTTAAAATAGCTGTATTTCTTATGTCATGGTATCCCTTCTATTTCATAGTGAGGGTAGTATTTTCACAATAATTATTTTTAGTGGAAAAAGTAATTGAATTAAATTTGACAATAATCTTCAATTTGTTTAAAAGCAAAAAATTGAATTAAAAACTAATTTTTATTTTTAAAAACAAGTGCATGATCCAATGAAATCAATCCTTTTAATTGAAAGTGTTGAATTTTTTAATAACACCTCTGCCTAGAAAAAAGGATTGTTAGCTGGTGGAATGTTAACAGATTTTAGGGCATTATTAAGGCACTGTCATATATCCTTCCTATGTAGCTGAATGTAAGCCTCTTATTAAAAAAAATGCACCTACAAAGAAAGCAGTATTTATATTGCTTTTTGTATTAATCAAAATTCAGTGATACTTATCTGTTATAAACTGATTTTTGTTTGGCAAATCTTTAACAAAAAATATCCAAATAATATGACCATCCTTAATCAGAGATAATTTTTTAATCACATAATCTATATTCCTCTCCAGGTCAGTTACAGGGGCTGTCCATCAAATCCTGTCTGTAATTTGTATGATTAGAAGTTTCTCCTGTGAAACTTCCAGTGGACAGACAAAAATAAATAGCTTAACTTGTTCAGGGGCGTAAAAATACTTCTGTTTTGCATCTGCAAAATTTTATCTGCAGTCTGTCCATGGCAGATATATTATTATAAGGTTATGGCAAGGCTTTAGAGTTGTAGTTGTAGCCATTTTCTGATGGTAAGTTAAAGGATTAAGCAGATCTTTTCAAAACTGTGTCATCAGTAAGGTGGTAGAATATTGGTGAGGGAAAAATGCATTCATGGGTGTCTGTTTTAATTCAAGCATTTCCTCCACAAATTTACTGCCCAGTAACCTTTAGGCTCATTGTTGGTTTTTTTTCATTGACTGATGAAATGATAGTTGCAGGCTGTTGGCAGAAAGGATGGTTTTGAATGGTGGCTATTGTTCTGTTAACATTAGACCCTCTGGCTAGAGGATCAGCAAGAATGTCTGCTAAGATTAAGTGACAATGTCATCTCCTGTTCAGGGAAATAACTTGCTGATAAACTATGACAGTACAAAAAGCCCTAAGGTCTTGGGGTAGGAAAAGCTGTATTAAACTTCTTGTATTGCTCAGCAGAATTCTCACTTGCTAGCCAATTTGTCCACTAGTATCTATTGGGAAGTAAGAATAAACCTTACTTGTTTTTACTGTTTTGATAATTCTTGAAACAATTACAATTCATAAAGTTCTATTTCTGTTTCTCCCTGCTTTCATGTTACTTTTTTGATACTAGAACATCCAAGGCATTATCTGATCCTTAGCAGGAGTTATGTAATGTCTATTAAATAAATGTATTTCCAGTGCTCTTACTGAAATTTGTATCCTAAAGGGCTAAATCGTATGTTCATATTTCATACCTCCATACCTCTGAGTGTTTCTTACATTCAGGCTAACTGTAGATAAGCATTTGTGCCATAATTGTTTGATCAGGATCTGCTAGCCTACTCCAAAAGATACTCAGTTTTATTTAAATGCATTTGTGAGAAGTATTGTTTGTGATTCATATAATGCTATACAAACACATGCTTCAAAATACTTTAGATTTAAAATGTTCTGTAATTCTTGAAATATTTTAATGTGTACAGAAGTTTGGAATTCTCAAAGAGAATTCTAAATTCGTCTTTACAGCAATGTGTACTTTTAGAAATTTTATAACAAATGTTGCAACTGTTAATTTAGAATTACAGAATTACTGAGGTTGGAAAGACCATTAAGATTAGTAAATCCAAACATAAGCATGACACTCTCAAGTCCTCCACTAAACTGTATCCCTAAGTACCAGATCTACATGTCTTGTCCATAAATACAATGATGCGCAACAGCACAGTGTTAATAGTGAATTTCTTAGGAAGTAATATTTTAATGCAGTTTTTAAAGAGATTTCTCTATGATTCATATGTATTTGAAGAAGATATTATGGGAAATGTCATTTTATTTCTTTCTTTTTTCTGTCTCCAGTGATGATTTTTAGGAAGTTGTTATCTGTGGAAGTGGAATGAAATTAGCTGTTTTAGAGCAGTTGCAGATGAATGTGTTTTAGAGCTTCCATGGTTCCAAATATTCTGGATAACTTACAGTATTACCAGAATATCACAACTCAGTCTTAAAGTGGGATTGCGTACATTTATTTTATAAAATAAGAAAAATTGTTCAGACTTGTACCTGAAGGTTCAAGTCATTTTTTGTGGTTACTCTTACTCTGGTAAAATAATTTTTTTCTGGCTTAAGTTAAGCGCCTTGAAACTTATTTGAGCCTTATCAATTTTTTTTTTTTTATCATTTCATTTTCTGAAAATTTAGTGCATCCGCTTGGGGAATAGACTTTGTTATAATAGTGGTCAATTGTAGGCTAAGTCTCTGTTCCATGCATAATCTTTTAATTCCCTTTAGCTGTGCAGAAAGAAGGTGTTGATGCACTCTTGCTTTGATTTTTAAGACTAATCTGAAATACTATTTGAAATACTGTTTTCTCATTTATGTTACCAAAATGACATCACTCATACCTTCTTTGCCCAAAGAGGGAAGAAGGACTCTCCTATGGGCCGAAACTGGACACAGCACTGGAGGTGTGGCCTCACCAGTGCCCAGTACAGGGGGACAATCCCTGCCCTGGCCCTGCTGGCCACACCATTGCTGATCCAGGCCAGGATGCCATTGGCCTTCTTGGCCATCCGGGCACAGCCTGGCTCATGTTCAGCTGCTGTCACCAGCACCCCCAGCTCCTTTCCAGCCACTCTGCCCCAGCCTGTGGCGCTGCCTGGGGTTGTTGTGACCCAAGGGCAGGACCCAGCACTTGGCCTTGCTGAACCTGACACCATTGGCCTCAGGCCATGATCCAGCCTGTCCAGATCCCTCTGCAGAGCCTTCCTGCCCTCCAGCAGATCAACACTCCCAGCCAGCTTGGTCTTGTCTGCAGGCTTACTGAGGGTGCACTGGATAGAATCATAGAGTTGTTTTGTTTGGAACTTTTAAGATCCTTGGACCAAGCTGTAAAGTTAACACTGCCACATCCACCAGTATGCCATGTACCTAACTGTGGGACATGTATCTACCCCCAGTGTAAAGGAGAACAAGTCCTATGAGGAGCAGCTTAGGGAGCTGCTGTTTAAGCCTGGAGGAGAGGAGGCTCAGGGGAGACTTTATTGCTTTCTGCAACCACCTGAAAGAGGTGGGTAGCAGTCTTTTATCCCACATAACCAAAACAGAACAAGAGCAAATGGCCTCAAGTTGCACCAGGAGTGGTTTAGACTAGTTATTAGAAAAAAATTCATTCTCCAATACAGTTGCCAAACACTGGATCAAGCTGCCCAGAGAAGTGGTAGAGTCATTGTCACTGATGATATTTTTAAGATCTATGTGATGTGATGCTTGGGGACATGGTTTGGTGCTTAGCTTGGCATTTGCTGGGTTAACAGTTGAACTCAATGATCTTAAAGGTCTACTGTAACCTAAAAAATTTTAGAATTTTATTATCTGCTCAAAGATAATATATAATCTTTATAATCTGCTCAAAAACTGCAATTAGGCTGCTCTGGCCTGTTTTCCACAAATCTGTAGGTTTTTACATTGATAGACGACAAGACATAGAGTTAAGAAAACCTTTGCATATCAGCGGAGATTCTTCATATTATCTGCAAAGGGCTGGGTCTGTCATTTTCAGCTTTGCTAAATAATGCATGCTGTCCACACCAATCAAATTTTTTGTCATAGATAGGCTCCATTCCTCTCTCAGATGAAAGATCTGGTGTCATACCATTCTGTACTAGACAAGAGATTTGATCCTATTGTTTCCGAGTCCTTTTCTCCCTTTTCTGAATATGTTCCTTCGTGCTTTCTTTTCATGCTTAATTTCAGTCATGGTGATATTAGTTTACTGTTTGAAGCCTTATATTTGCCAGGGAAAGAAAAAACTTGTATTTAAAATGGGTACTTAAATGGAATTTTGAAGGGCTGTTGTTCCAAGTATATGTTATGGAACTATCCTAAGTAAAAGTTTTGGCTTCTGGTGTTTGTATTTCACAGTACAACAATTTATTTAATATCTTAAGGTCTTTTTCTATGGTCTGTCCTTTTTCCCATAGATTAGCCAAGAAATACAATACGACAATATTTTGTGGTAGCACTGATGTAAAGAGTGAAAAAAATCTTATTATTGCATTCTTAGGAATCTGCAATTAAAGGAAATAGGTATTCTGTTGTTCAAGAAGTGCTTGGACAACACTGTAGGGCGCATACTGTAATTATTGGCATTGTCCCATGCAAGGCCAGGACTTAGGACTTTGATAATCCCTGTGGATTCCTTCCAGCTCAGGATATTCTATGGTTCTCTGATACTATTGACAGGAATGGTCATCTATATTTAATGAAAAAGAAACCAGAGGAGTTTTTTTAAAAGAAACCTTTTTTATCATTGAAAGATGTAAAAGATGAAGATATAAAAGATATCCAATTACGGGGACTTCCTAGTACCACGAAGTCATTGCATTAAGTAATAATCACATGTAATTTTTTTTTCCTCTGAGTATTGTGGCTGTGTGCTAAACAGGATGTTCTCTCAATGTGGATAGACAGAAGCAGAACAGATAACAAACTCAGCAAATGCCATAAACTAGCTTAGTGATTATGAGTATTTAAGGCATGACCTAAAAACCTGAAAAGAGAGGTGACAAAATTTCTTGGCAAAAATTAAAATTTATTTGGTAGTTCCAAATAATAATCAGCAGGTCTGCAGGATTAATTTACCAATCTCTTTTCAATCATTCGCTTACCCCTATAATTCCAGCTCCTGCTTTTGCATTTTTACTGCTTACTATGTTCTTTTAACTGTTCCAGCCCTCATCAGAGTAACACTGTCTTATTTCACTTTCGTGTGAGAAAGTTAGCTTAGCAAAAGGCATTAGAAGTATGGCTGCCTAAACTAGATGCCGTGGTAGATGAAGGAAAAGCAATTTAGGAGGGGACAGTAGTGTTGAAAACCTTTTGTTTTCAATGTCAGCTGACTGTTAAAACAGCTGGGCTGTTAATGAGAGCTTCATCCATGCATGCTGTTAAATCTCAAATAGTTTCTGTAGAATATCAGTTTCCAGCTGTCCAAATGTATTATAACAGTATTTTCCTATATTTTGATCTTTTCCTTTCCATTAAATCATTTCATTTGTTAGTTACAGGTAGAATTGTTACTTAGTTGTGAATGAGAAATGTGGACTGTTGTGATGTTATGGTAGAAAATATTCTTTGAAAAAATATGAATTCATGTGATTTATGTAGAATTGGTACTATTGCAGCACTCACACTGGAAAAGAATATCCAAGTGCACAGGAACCCCAAACTTAAGATCGTATCTACAGTTTTCTCTCCCTTTATGTCTGCCAGTCTTGTAGTAGTAAGATACAATAGTGTTTCCTGAGAAAGGCAAACCTCAGTACCTCAATGGAAGGAAAGTGTATGTGTGAATAATATATCTCACTTATTTTAAAAATTATGTCCTTATTGCCTTTAGAATTTCAGGTGCATACTTGTAAGAATCTGGCTCCTTATATTCTTTTCCACCATGTTGCCAATAGCAGTTTTCTATCCCAATATGAATGAAAAAGTGCATCAGTCATGCTTGTACAGTCAATGTTTTGCCACTTCTTCCACTAGTACCATTCTCTCAGTAATGAGGAGAATAGTCTAATGCAGAATGGCAAATCTCTTCCTACTATTTCCTTGGGGACTTACATGATGAACTCAAATACATGATCAGATTTTTTTCTCTTCTTCAAATGTCTTTTCAAGGCCTTAGATGGTATTATTTCTGCTTACATTGTTAGTCAGGTAGAATCAACATAAATTGATAAAGAGCAATTTTTTCTTAAGTTGATTTGCCTCTCTCCCTGAAAGCTTTTGAAGGAAAGCTAGAGAAATTACCGATTACTTTAAAGTTGTGTCTTCTTTTTTGTGGCATATGTACTGCTGTAGTAATTTGCCACTGTGAGATTTTGTTATTCTGTTTTTCAAATCTGCATGGTTTATTTCTCTCCTAGTTTTTTCTCTTTCTTATTTAATTTTTCTGCCTGATCTAATTTGATGTCATATTGAGCATTGTCCCAAATTAGGTTGGATTTTTTTTCTTTCTTGTGTCCTCTCCAGTTGGTGATAAGTTATTATCCATTGCTTGGACTGATTTGAGATTTTAAGTGTATGCTACCATAAATTCTAAATATTTCCAGTGTTTTTACTTACAAGCTTTATTTTTTTAAAATAAGGAATTTTAAAACCTCATTTGTTTCATACTGATTTCTTGCAAAATATACCAAAATGGAATTCATGTGCACCCGATGCTCTTTTCAGGCTTTAAGTGATTCTAACTTTATAAAATAGGAAAAAAATTCCATAGTGTGAAATAAACCATATAATGCCCTCTAACTTGCTCTCTGTGGAAGAGGCTAGGGTTACATAAACTTTTTGCCAACCCGTCACTAAAACTGCATTTTTGTCGTGGCTGTCATAAGAGTGATGGATTCCATGATTTTCATGTTTTTTAAAAAATATCTGTGACTTTTGACATTGTGGTTTTTTGCATGTGTGTGGGAGGATGTGATGGTAAATAGTTTGAACCAATTACAATGAGAACTTTCCGAGCTGCCAAGTTAAGCTTTGAGCTCCATGGGAAGCAAGTGGAGAACAGGAGCTCAGCAGCAGTTCTGCAGTGACACACAGGATTAGGCATGTGAACTCTCAGTGAGAACTTCTGCTTCTTCCAGAGGTAGTTAGGCATCCGCTTCCTCAGGAGGGCGGGGTTTTTTGTTACTTACAAAGGTCAATAACTATAGTTATACAGTGATTGCTGTTTGAGATCATGCTGTGGTTCTCAGAGCAGACTCCGCTCTGCTTTTTGAGGGGTTTTTGCCTTTTTTGGTGGAGTAGAGTACTTGAGCATCTTGGTATAAAAAACCATGGCTTTTGAGAATTTGCACTGCATTGATGCAGTATTTAACTCATCTCATGCTCTTAGCTTTTAAAAAATATCCAAGGAAGAACTCCACACATGGTTGTTGGTTACAGACAATTGAATCAATTTCAATAAATGCTGTTTTATGTTTTGCTTTGAAAACACAATAAATTAGAGTAGCAAAATCATTCAGTTTGTGGATTTAGAGGTTCCTGAATTTGGCTAGGCTAAGGTTTGCAAATAACTTCAGGGATGTAAATTCAAACTGCATTGGATTAAATAACAGTTTAGAAATTCAATCTATTTTTACCTTAAACGCCTCTGTATTTTCCACTTGTCTCTATACATGTTACAGTGCTTCATCATTTGATACCTAGCAGATATTTGCACGACGGGTTGGCTTTCAAAAAGAAGCACAAAATAACAGGCAACTAAGTTTTATACTATAGATTGGTCTTGTATCAAGAGAAGTATTTGACATTAATGTGTGAAGTACTTGGGTTAAATGCTGTTTGCTTATGATAACCTGTGGTACTTCATGATCTGTCTCAATTGATCTAAGCTTATGATTGAAAAGAGGTGCAGAACCAGTTTTGCTTAATCAAGAAGTATTTCAGCCCATGCATACTTTGTCTCAATGAAAGGGTCTGTTTTGGGTTTTTTGTCTGTTAGTCTAGGTAAACTGAGTTTTGCAGTTGTACAGCAGAGTACAGGGACCTTAGGTGAGGCAGGCTCCTACTTAAGAGACCCAATGTGCTGAGGCATCATGTACTTTCAGAGATGTCCAGCAGTCCTCTTTGTCTCAGAGATATGATTACACACAGGAATATTTCTTTTATCAAGTATGTCAGATTTGTGCAGAAGAGTACAGAAAGAGTTTTATCTGTTTATTTAAAAGATTGTATGGGTTTTCTAAAAAAGAGTTGACTATGCATTTATAAAATGTGTAGGTCACGAACAAGATGTAACCATTTGATCCTTCATAGATTGTGCAGAGCCTGGAAAAGACTGGGAGGAGAGCATTTCCTTGTAGGTCTGCATGTTTCTGACATTAACTCAAGTAACCATGGTGTTTATTAAATTTGTCTGAATATTTGAGCTTAAATAGTCTAATAGTATTCAAGCTTTGGAAAGTACAGCATATTCGAAGAGTTTTCACCATATTTTCCTTTTGAATTTTTTGTAGATAAATATCCAAAATTACAATGTTAGAGCGAACCATGCTATCTCTATGTGAGTTAGTAAATCCTGCTTGATTCACCTTCATACTAATGATTGTCTGAAGAGATAATATGTGATGGAAACTTTGATCAGATATGTGTGATTTGCTCATTTCTTTTTAAATAAAAAGTCTGTGTTCTGTTTTATAAATCTTAGTTAACTTTGGGCACTATAGATTTTTGAATGCTTGGCAAGGAGGTATGTTTATTTTGGCTAAAGATATGGAAACGTGAGTATTTCCTTTTTCCCATCATGTAAACTAGTAATGGAAAAAAAGCAGGGATTTTGGACCTATTAGATCATCTAGTCTGACCTTCATTATACAATGGTTTGTCCCATTTACCCTCTTCATGAGCCCAGTAATCCATGTTTTTTGAAGGCAGAAGTTGTGCCTTCAGAACATGTTCAGAATATCTTTTGAAGAAGTGGGTATCATGATATGAAGACAAGAAAATGTGGAGAATACACTTATTCTTTCAGCAGTTTCTGAGTGGGCATACCTTCTGTGAAACATTTGTGCCCAATCTGCAACTATAACTTCTTGCTTTTCTCTGCTAATGTTAGTCCTCATGTCTTGGTATTATTTCCTCTTATTTCATTTGTACATTTATATTGTCTGTCTTCTTACTTGTTTTTTCTTGGAAAGACAGGACAGTGTTGTACTCTTTGAAGTTCCAGATAACTAGAAAAAGGTTTATTTAAAAAGGGGAAGTGGAAGACCCAAGGAAGTACAGACCAGCCAGTTTTACCTTTGTGCCAGGCAAGATCACGGAGCATGTTCTCTTGGAAATTCTGCTGAGGCAGATGGAAATGAAGGGGTGATTATTAACAGCCAGCATGGCTTTACTAATGGCAAATCGTGCCTGACAGATCTGGTGACTTTCTGTCTGGGATGACAACTTTCTGTCAGTGGATGGGGCAAAGCTACACTGACATCCACTCCTGGACTTACGCAGAGTGTTGGACACTGTGCCACACCAACATTCTTGTCTCTTAAATTGGAGAGACATGGATTTGAGGGATGGACCACTGGGTGGATAAAGAACTGGCTGGATGGCCAGTCACAAGGAGTTGTGGTCAAGGGTTCATGGTCCACGTGGAGACCAGTGAGGAGTGGTGTCCCTCAGGGGTCAGTGCGGGGGCCGATACCGCTCAACATCTTTGTCAGGGACATGGACAGTGGGATCAAGGGCACCCTCAGCGAGGTCACCGAGAGCACCAGGCTGTGTGGGGCAGTCGACACGCTGGAGGGAAAGGATGGCATCCACAGGGACCTGGTCAGGCTTGAGAGCTGGGCCAGTGCAAACCTCATGGGGGTCAACAAAGCAAAGAGCAAGGTCCTACAGCTGGGTCATGGCAATCCCAGACACACCAACAGCTTGGGCAGAGAAGTGATTGAGAGCAGCCTTGTGGTGAAAGGTTTGGGCTTATGGTAGATGAGAAACTCAACATTAACCAGTTCAGAAAGCCAAGGAAATCCTGGGCTGCATCAAAAGGAGTGTGGGCAGCAGGCAAGGGAGGTGATTCTGCCCCTCTGCTCTGATGAGACCCCAGCTGGAGTGCTGTGTTCAGCTCTGGTGCCCCCAAAATAAGGACAAGGAGATGCTGGAGCAAGTCCAGAGGAGGCCATGAAGCTGGTAAGAGGAGTGAAACACCTTCCATGTGAAGACAGGCTGAGAAAGTTACGTTTGTTGAGCTTGGTGAAGAAAATGTTTTGTGGGGACCTCATAGAAACCTTCCAGTATCTGAAAGAGGCTGCAGGGAAGCCTAAGGGGCTCTTCATCAGGAACTGAAATGATAGGGCAAGGAGTAATGGGTACAAAGGGCAAGAAGAGAATTTTAGGTTAGGTATTAGGAGGATGTGAGGTTGGTGAGACAGTGGAACAGGTTGCCCAGTGTTGGTTGCCCCAACACTGGCTGTGTTCGAGGCCAGGCTGGCCAAGGCCTTGAGCAACCCGGTTTAGTGGGAGTTGTCCCTTTCCATGGCAGGAGTGGTTGGGACTAGATGATTAAGGTTCATTTCAACCCCTTAGCATTTCATGTTTCTTTGATTCTTTATACCAAGTATTTTCTTCAGTAACTGAGCAATGTTTTGGCTCTCTTCTGTGCTGCCTATAAAGTTGCACTTGTTAACTATTTTCCATACAAATCTTTCATAACTGAAAATCTATCACTTACTTTTTAGAAAATACCCTTTTTTTCCTTCTCATTTTTTTCTTGTATTTAGTAGTTTGTTGATATTAAGGCAATTGGCCAATAGAACTGCTGGGTAGTTCTAAATCACTTTGCAAAGATTGGCATATTCTCAGTCTTCTAATTTTCATATGATAAATCAAAAGATGAGGAGACAGAGAGTCACTTAACTAATCCTTTTGGAAATTTAAATAGATGTTGACTGATTAAAATGTATTTATTATTCCATTAGATGAATTCTAACAACTTCCTTTACAACTGATGGACTAAAAAATTGTGCGCCATTTTTGTGTAGCATGACTCTGGTTTTTGCCAGACACAGAGATGTAGTTTTTCATTTGTGTGTTCATATCCCTTATTGTACATAGTGCTTTTAAATTCGAGTTGCTGCATTCAGTTTCCCAGTGAACCAGTCTGGGGTTCCTAGCAGTGGTGTCCTTTTTATGTGTTGAAGAATTGTGATTTGGGGCCAGCTAATTTATGTCTTTAAGGATTTTCAAATGCAATCACAATTTCTTGGCATTCTAGTATTCTCAATTTTGTAATAATTCTACAATCTTTCTATAATTTTTATCAGTGTTGGAGAACCAGCTCAGATGTCATACTGTTTTCATATGCTTGTAAGCCAGCTTGCTCTTATTTTCTCTCTTATTTTAGTTTGTGATCAGTGGTCTCTAGGTAGTCATTCTCAATTCAAAACCAACTAACCTTCATCTCATAACGAAGTCTGAAATACTTTGTGTGGGATGCAATATCAGTGATTAAAAGGTCATGTAGTACTCCTTAAGCTATTTTCATCAGAACTTCCATTATAATTTCTGATTTTTCTTTTAGTGCCTTATTAACAGATAATTTTATAGTGGTTTTATTGTGGGTTTTTTTGTTTGGAGTTTTGTTTTGTAGACAGTATCTCTAATTATTCTGTTTTCAGGGTGTTCAGGTTTTTTAGTTACCAGGCTGGTCTGCTGGTTTGCAGGCCTGGAAAGCTCTTCAGCTTCAAAAGTATTTTTAAATAATTTCACTTTCTTGAGTTGCTTTTACTCTACACTGTCTTTTTTAACTAGAATTCTAGTCACTGATTTCCTCCTAGAATTTTCAACGCTCTGTGTGTATTGATCCTGTAGGTTTCAGTAATGTCAATTATATCAGTTAGCCAGTTGTACCAATTAGTTTCATATCACGTAATACTTGGAGTATGGGATCATTCCTACTAGAAATGAGGACATTGCAGTAAATTCATGTAATCTAAATGCAGAAGGGATATATTAGGTCATCTAGTCTGTCGTCTCATCAGAGAGTGGTTATACTCTTCCATATTCTCTAAAATCTTGTTGAGGACAAATTGTTCCGAGTAATGGTACTTCCATCGTGTCTCTTAATTACTCCACATACAAATGTGTTTTCTAGCAGCGAAGTATTTTTGTGTCTGTGTGTCTCTGTCTGTTTTTCCTACTGAATTACTAAGTAACTGAACTTTAAGGTACTAGCAATTGTCTTGGTCAAGCAGAAGTGTTTCAGCAATGTATTTCTGGTTTTGCTAATTTTGTGTCCTGTTCTTTCAGATGGCAGTACCCTTTCCTAAAATCCAGCTTATATGAATGCTTCTAAACAGGGATCTTTTGTGCAATTCTGATATCTTTTTCTATTTTTATGAGGACTGCTTCAGTAAGTGAGTTCATGTGTCTTAGCCCTCTATATTTTCCTCTAGAATGTTGAACCATTCTGATTTCATTGTCTCATTCACTGTTGATCCACTATTCTTCATTGTGTACTGATTTTTTACATTAATATGTAATCACGATATAGGAAAAGTGGAACAGGGTCATCTGAAATACCGTTTCATTAAAAGGGATCTTAATGGGTTATGGCTCTGTTTAGTATTTTTTTTAATCCCTCTGTGTGTGTCGATAGAAGTTGTTTGGTATAGCCATCTTTGTAATGTTTTTCCTCACCCTTCTCCCTGAAGTCAAGCAGTAATTCCTTCATTTAATTGTTGAGCCAAATGTTTTCATATGCATAAAATACTTTAACAATTACTTCTTTTGTTGTTATTAAAAATTATTGTGGATTAATCATGAATGGTTCCGTGCAAATCCTTGAAATCGCCTTATGGGAAGTTACATAGTTGGCCAGTATTTGTTTCTCTCGTTTGGTGCTAGCCATTGACTCTGCTTAAACTTGGCAGTTTCTGTGCATGGTCTGTCACTGTCTTATACACTGTCAGCAGGTAAAAACATTGCGACAGTACAGCTGTAGTAGTGTGAGTTCTAAAAATTAGAACAAGATTCATGAAATTGCTTTAAATATTTAGTAAGCTTAAATGGAAGTAGGTAATGGCTCTATTTTCCTTTTTTTGTAAATTTTGAGTTGTTTCTACATGCAGTGCATACCGTTCACCTTTTGGTGGAGACATAGCATGCTCTGCAGGCATTTCAGTGGAAGGTAAAAGCTGCTGACTCATTGAATTCAAAAGGCTGTGCTCTGGGTTGTGTGGTAAGAGGAGAGGCTTGTTAAGACTGAAACTGGAGACAGACAAAACACTGTCCAAGCCTTAGAACTTCTTACGAAATACATAAACACGTAGCACAGAATGGAGGTGAGAGGAGTTTGGAGGTATCTTAAGGAAATGAAGTTAGAGGAAAAGGATGCATTTTAATGAAAACTCACTATGTGTGCTGGAAATGTCTTTTATATGCCCCCCAAGCAGATGAAAGGGTGCTTTTTTCTTTTCATGAATTGAGACTAAAACATAACATCACTACTCTGCTGGAGACTCCTGTGGGACAGGTGTGGTCAGAAAAAGACTGCTAACACTGTCTGAGGAGTCTGAGTGAGCAATGTCTTGAGGCAGTTAACATTGACTGTTTTGTCACATGTTTTTGTACTCATTTACAGACCAGCATTTTTGTAAAGCTTAGCTTGCTATGTTTTAGGTTATTGACTTAAAGCTCTTTGCATGTAATTCCTGCTCATCTTTATTGAAAAATAGCAGAAAAAACTGCATGATATTGAGTTAATCTAACAGTTATGAAAAGGAACATGGACAAGCCAGAAGTTTCCAATTACAGGAAAAACAGAAGAGCAAATTATTTCTTTCACTGTTTCTATTCTTGAAAATATTAAATATGTAATACCAGTTCTACTTAGTCTAGGTTTTAGTTTTTGGGTTCAAAACAGATAAAACACAATGTAGCAAAACTCATCTTCAAGTGGTATCATGAATTGTGAATTTTTCAAGAACAAATATAGGATACCTATACCCACCCAGAATTAAAACAATACAAAACCCACCCAAACAAAGGCCTCAAACATGAGTAAAAATGCATGTGTAGTGATAATCTCAAAATACTTTATGGAATCTGCACATCTTCGGTATTAAATACTATTCAGTTAAGAAGTAGTTTAATGAATTGTTACTTTTGTCCTTTAATTCCCTGGGCGCATCACTTAATATGTATGTGTTTGCAGGTTTTGGCTATATATTAGAGAATGTATATGCTCTTTTTATTCTCCTGGCTACTAACCTGTCTGGTGAGATATCAAGCTGTTAGATAACTATTGCAACTGATAGTTTCACAAACAAAATTATTACTGCATTTCCCAATATAGCAAGTGGGTCTCTACTCCTGCTGCAACTTAGACATATTCTGTATGTATTTACCAATCTCTAAAATGTAGTGTCTTCGTACTTAAAAATAATGTTTAGTAGTCCACTGTGCAGATTTTTTTCAAAATCACGGTTTTTCCCCCTCAACTAGATTAATGTTTTCTCCTAGAGAGCTCCCAAAGGTATTTCTTACCTGCATAATCCAGTTTGGTTTGCACTGGCATGGAATGCAAGATCGCCGGTTGTCCCAGAAGTAGCTTCATCCAGACTAACACCATGAGCTGTATTCAGTTATTGTTCCAACATTAACTTTTTAAAATATAATGTAGATGCTGCACTGAATTTGGTCCCTGAAATATTCTTTCATGAGTGTACTTGAACTGCAGGATTGGGATTTTGTCCATTTACATAATCTACTCTGTAAAAATAAGTCTTTTTATTCATTTAGTTACTGTATTCATATTTAAAAGCATTTGGCAATTAAAACTGGAGAGAAAAAGAAGTTACTTTTAATATGTGTATATAAATAAATCCAACCTGGTGGTAGATTACGCTTATTTTTATCAAAATAGGCGTGTACAAATTGTAAATGGCTATTCTTTCTTTGCTGCCAGTTGATGGTGTTGCCTGTTTGGAAAATGGTCTCTTGATAATGATTTTTAAAATTATGCTTAATATTCCTGCTCATTTTGAAGCACTCAGCAAGTAATTTATTCTCTCTTGGTAGTTTTGAGGATTATTGACGGTGAAGGTATCAATACCACTGTATGTAACTGTATTTTATGCCATTTCAAGCTGGATCCTGTGTTAACATGGAAAGGATACAGTCTTTCCCAGTGTATTTCCAAGCTATAAGCAATCAGAAATTCAGGGTCAGGGCATTGATGATGCAACATGCAAATACAGAGCACAAAATCACACGGTTGTGTTTAGAAATTAATGTAGTTCTGCTTTTCTTGTTAACTGTTTTGGTAAGTGGGAGTAGGGAAAGACAGTGGGAAAAATGAGGGCAGAAGGGGCTATCGGCTGGCATCTGCTTACAGATGTGGTATCATTTGGGGATTTGTGGATATTGTGGTGGAGGATGAGTAACACAGGAGGCTTTTG
>VYZP01060127.1:1536-13128 GCA_013400635.1 Hypocryptadius cinnamomeus
CTGCTGATGGTCCCCTGGATCTGCTGATGGTCCCCTGGGCCTGCTGGTCCCCGGGGCTTTTATCCGTGGACAGAGGGAGTGACGCTGGGAGCCCTCAGCAGGTGGCAAAGGAGGTTCATTTTAGCCAGTGTGGAGTGTTTGGGGTGCCCAGGGCCGGGGCTGTCGCTGCCATTTGGGGTGCCAGGGGCAGCTTTGGGGCAGGGACATGAAAACCCTGCGGGCAGCCCTGCTGTGGGACAGGGTCCCTCCCTGCAGGGTGAGACACCCAGGCTGCTGTCCAGCTGTCCAGCTGTCCTTCCCAAACATGGCATGGCACCAGGCCCCTGTTCCTGTTCCCATTCCTCATTCCCATCTCCATTCCTGTCCCTGTCCCCATCCCTGTCCCTGTCCCCATCCCTGTCCCCATCCATGTCCCTGTCCCCATCCATGTCCCTGTACCTGTCCCTGTCCCTATTCCTGTCCCTGTCCCTGCTGTCCCCTCGTGCCCCTCCTGCCGAGCTGCCCCTGCTCTGTTTAACCGGGATTTGTCCCTCTGATCGAGCAGTGCTGGGGCAGGAAGGAGAAATCCTACACCGCTCCCTCGGCTTTGCCTTCTCATCCCATTTGGATGCAATCAGCTCCTCGGACCGCTCCCCTCCGTGAATGTAAATCTCATTAAAGCCCTCTTGGTTCCCTGCCCACTTCTCCACCATGAATCCGATCGCTGTCATTATTTCTGCCTGTGTCACTTTTATTTTCTCTTACCTTTTCCCCCTCGGTTTTATGTAAATAATGTTTGGATAATGGAGTGAAATGGTTTCCATGGTGCTGAACAAATACAGGTCATGGTGTGTGGGACTCCTCTGCACCTGAACATGAAGGTGAACATGTATATAATTTTTAATTATTCGCTTTCTTACAACTAAGAAATAAGTTTTGTGTCTCTTTTAGCATAATTTTTGCTGACGAGAAAAATTAGTTCATTATGAATTCTGCCAAAAATAGTTCTGCCTTTCAAATGGTAATTTTTTCACTGTATTCACCCATTTTTTTTTCTTTTAAATGACACTATCATGCATTACACCATCTGATTAAGAAATCTGCTGGAATAATATTTACACTGAACATCTGTCATTGGCAGCTGTAAGTATGTTCTGTATTTATCTACAAGAACTGGAGCTCGGAGCCCCTTGCAGGCGGCAGGACTTCCAGAGGAGGGAAGGAGCTCTGGATGCCTCCCGGGGCCGTGCCTTGTCCTGGGCTGGCTGAAACAGATGGATTGTTTCTTTGGAAACCAGTCTGGAGTCACAAGGGCTGTTTGCAAAGCACTCCCCAGCCGTTGTGGGTGTCACAGAGGAAGGTGCAAAGGCAGTTCTGCAGGAAGGTGAGGGTGCTGGATTCAGGATGTGCTGGGAACCCAGATTCAGGATGGGCTGGGCAGTGCCAGGGCACAGGGAGGGGGGGATTGTGCTGCTGCTGCCCCTCAGAGCCCACTGCTGTGCTGGCCTGGCAGCCCCTGGGCTCTGCTGTCCCTGCTGACGCTGAGAAGAGCCTGGATGAAGTCAGCAGGGCAGGGCAGTGCCCTCCCATCCCAGCCTGTGTGCACTCTGCCTCGCTCTCAGAGGCTTTCTCACGCTCTGCAAACAAGGAAAGAGGATTTCACTCATCCTCAAAGAAAGAGGATGATAAAATGGAGTTTATGAGCTTTATCTCGTTGTCTGAGGTGCCATCTAAATAGAATTTACTTTGTCTAGCCCCACTTAGGTCCTGCCTTTCCCTGTGAACTCTGCAGAGGAGCTGAGCTGGGGGTTTGGAGCTGCCCCCTTCCAGCTCAGGGCTCTGCAGGTGTGACCCCCAGAGTGCCAGGGGTGCAGGGACCTGCTCGGAGCTCCTGCTGTGACACGGGGACCCAGCCCCGCATGGAACAGGGTGACACTGAATCCCGGAGGGAATGCTACAGAACTTGTCTTTGGAGATTTAGTTCAAACTAAGATTAACATTTTTAGTGTCAGTTTAACAAGTAGCAGTTGTTTTGCTCTTCACAAACCTCGCCCTTCTTAGCAAAACTTGGGGTGAGTCTTGGAGTGAAGTGGGGAGTGACCTGAAATAATGAAATCCTCACCAAGTGAGAACCTTAATGAGCAGCTGAAAGCACATTCTCAGCTCTACACTGTGGGAAAACTCGCAGACGTGAAGCTGTGCCTCACTCTGAAACTCAGCCTGGGCTGGACTGTCAAGACAAAAAAAATCCGGACATGAAGCTCTCTAATTGAAAATTCCCTGCCACAGTTTTAAAGTGTTTGCATCTGGGCTGAGTTCTCAGCTGGGGACACGAGCCTTGGAGTTGTAGGGAGCTGCGAGGACCAGAGACAGCAGCATGTGGCTGAAGTGACTAATCAGACAGAAAAAGAAATGCTGGAGCCAACAGACTCGAGAACAGTCCGTGGGCAATCTGTGGTTATCCCTGCTATTGAAAACGAACTGCTGAATGGATCAGAGGAACTTATAAATGAAAGTGCTAAATTAGCATCAACAGAAGTTTGTGTAGGGGTGACTCACACACGGAAAAGGAACTCGTATTTATCACAAAAACTTCCACTGCAAAGAATTCATCTGTTACTCTGAGCATGGCCCTGAGCTGGTCCTGCTGGCAGGGGAGGGATTATTCTGATCTGAGCATGGGTTGTCCCCAGCTGGTGGCATTAAACAGTGCCCTGCCCAGCTGCACGGGGTGACCTGGCCAGGGCCATCCCCCATCCCCTGCCTGGAGGTGACACAGCAGCAGTGACCCCTGCAAGGACCTACCTGCCACAGCCAGGTGCTGCTGTGCCTAAGCTGGGGCTCCAGGTGTGTCAGTGGGCTCACAGGTCTGACACTTGTGCTGCTTTCCAGCTTTGGCAGTGCTCAGCTGGGGCTGGGGAGCAGCAGAGGACACGGGGGGGTTCTGCACGTGCAGCTGGGAAATGTGATGTGCTGGGGACTCCTGAGGGGGGACAGACTTCCTTCACCCTCAGACTCCTTAGGGGATCTGAGCTGGGAAGAAAGCGTATCTTGGAGGGGATGTGAAATGTGACATTGCCGCCTTTAATTGAGATCATACAGGTTCTGTTTCTAATTCAGGTCCCACAGATTCTGTTCCTAGGGCTGGTTCTTAATAACAAAGCAATCTGTGCCAATGAGGAGTCCCTTGACTGCACCCCTGGGCCATCACCTGGAAATCTCTTGCCCCTGTGCGCGGTCCTGTGTCGCTCTGGGATGGTTTAGAGGGAAGGTTCTGTGTGAAGGGTTTGGTTCATGCTGTGTTTAGACAACGCTTTGGCTCACCAGTTTCAAAACACACAAACAAATGTGGGATTTATATGGGTTGGAAAGTCAGACCTACCCTCCTAATCTTGATCATTTGAAGGAGCAATTGTGTCTATTCTTAGAGAATCCCAGGATCCCTGAGGCTGGAAAAGCCCTCCCAGCCCATGGAGTCCCAGCTGTGCCAGCTGTGCCCACCTTGTCCCCAGCCCAGAGCCCTGAGTGCCACCTCCAGGAGTTCCTGGGACACCTCCAGGGATGGGCACTGCAAACCTCCCTGGGCAGCCCCTGCCAAGGCCTGAGCTCCCTTTCCATGGGGAAATTCCTGCTGACGTAATTCTCCTTCCCCTGTGGCATGGCACCACTGGTTTTTAGCAGTCCCATTTGAACTCTGAAATGAAGCCAGCTGTCTCCATTCCTGCTGCGTCACCTTACAGGGTAGGGAGACCAGGCTGATAACAACAGTCCTTAAGAGATATTCATAAACATGATTTTCCCTGAAGTTTTGACATGGAAAAGTTTGTGAGGAGAATTATGGCTCTTATTATCAGCAATATGTTAAGGGCTAAATTTAGTTACTGATATGGCAGGAAACTATGGGAGTAGTTTTGGTTTAGGCTGAGGCTGAACCAAAGCAGCCCACCCTCCTCAGGAATTAATGGAGGCTTTCATTCTTCCTGGCAGAGCTACTTTATCATTCATATGACTAAACAGACAATCAATTTAACAGCAACGTATGGGAATGGAGGGAATGAACAAATAAGCTATGAATGATGAGAATAGAAAAATCAAGCCCCCCTCCCTTATTCCCTTTTAATGGCTAATACCAACAGGGACAAGACCAGTAAAAAGAGGTTAATGAATTGCAAAGATCCTTTAGAAAGTGATTGACTGGTATTGAAGCTCAGTCAAATCAGTCATAAATATTTACTTTTATTAGCAACAGTGGGTTGCCTGTTATTTTCAATTGATTTTTAAAGCTGTCAGAAATCTACCACTGTGACTATTATCAAGTGTTTTATTTCATCGATATTTTCGAGCTGCAAGGAGCTGGAGGTGCCCCTGTCCTGAGCCCCTGTCCTGAGCTGCCTGGGGAGTGCTGCTCCCAAAGGATTAGCAGAGGGAAGTCGAGGTTCTCCCCCCGGGAACCTCCCTGTCCTTCCCTGTGACATTTAACCCCTGGGATGTCACCCCGTGTCCTCTCAGGGTTTCTGTGCCACCCTCAGCAGGTGCCCAGGGCTGGGACTGTGCTGGGGTTTGGGCAGGAGCCTGGTGGTCCCTGGCAGCCCCTGGAAGGAGCCTGGTGGTCCCTGGCAGCCCCTGGAAGGAGCCTGGTGGTCCCTGGCAGTCCCTGGAAGGAGCCTGGTGGTCCCTGGCAGTCCCTGGAAGGAGCCTGGTGGTCCCTGGCAGCCCCTGGAAGGAGCCTGGTGGTCCCTGGCAGCCCTCCCCTGGCTGGGCGGGGGGAGCCCCAGGCACCCCCCCGGGATGTCCCCAGGGACCCCGAGGGCACAGAGCCATCCCAAAGGTGCTGCCCGGCCGGGGAGGAAGGAGAACCTTGCCGAGGTGCTGTTTGCTGTTTGCTGCAGCCCAAGCACATCATTCGGGGGGAAATAACAAAAGGAATTTCCCAGAGATAACAACAAAGAGTTAACATTTCCCAGGGCAGACAAGTTTCCAATTCAATTAGTTTTAATGAACCTTCTGCTCACTGGTTACTGAACTAGAAAGAACAGCAATAAATGCCCAGAGGAAAGAGAGAGAGGATATTAAAGGAGGGTTAGTGTATAGTATATAAATTTCCAAGTTGACTAAAAGAGTAGCCTTGATATAGTTTTAGGAACCAAACCTGCAATACCATCTCTGCTTTCCCTTCCCAGCTGTCATCCACACTGGATAAACCTTCCCCTTTCCTGATCCTGCCAAATTATTGACCCTCTATTGTATCTGGAAACACTGGGAAAAATGACAAATTGGTTTTTTGGTAATTTTTAAATCAACTGTACAGCTTTTGTTTTGTTTAGTTTTTTTTTAAGGAAAAAAATAGTTGCAGTATTAGTATTTCATAAGTCAAGTGCAGAGAAAACAGGAATTAATAAGAAAAAGTAAAAGCAAATATAAATTCTGTAGTGAGAACTCTATATTTAATGTATTTTAATATGAAATGCACAGTAATTTTTAAATAAAGAAAGCTTTGAGGCTGTTGTTCAGCCCGTTATTAACAGCATTCCCATGCATGTTTGCTTTAAGTTTAAATATTAATTTAGTATGAATTTTGGCCACTGAAATTCTGCTGTGTGGAATTTTCCTGTGGTGCTTCCAGAGCCCAGCAGAATGTGTCAGGGCCCGGTTAACACGCAGCCACCCCGGTGCATGTGTTTGCACACCCCTGCTGGCTCAATATTTGACAGAAATAATAGATTTTAATAAGTGCTGCATATTGCATTATTGTTTCAAAGAGCATTTGCTGTTACATGAGGCTTTTCCACCCCCCCTCGCTGAATTTTCTTGGAATTAGCGACATGCACTTAAAATAGTTCACTGCCTGCTTTCTTCTGTCAGCAGTGGTACACATGGAAAAATCCTGCCACTCTAAGCATGCCATCTAGCATTCATCTCCACTCGAACATGAATTTAGAGTTTCAAAAATCAAAAATCTGAGTTTTCCTTCTTATACTGGGAGAAGCTAAAGGCAGAATTGTGCTTGCAGTGTTTTAATGGTGCTGTTTTTAACTGAGCCCAGTGCTGGGGGAGCAGCAGATTTTCAGTCCTGTCCAGTCCTGCTCAGCTGTGCAGCTCAGCAAAGCCAGGCTCATTAAAGCCCCGCAGCCTCCCTGGGTCCCTGTGCAGCACAGCCACACCTTGGGGATGGAAATAATCCTACAGCCACCTTTAAACACCAAAAATACACATCCTGAAATACACATCTGAAGTAATAGATCCCACCTCCTTTCCTTGCTGCTTGGTTTGCAAGATCAGTACCAAAAGCAGCAGGGCTCTTAGGCTGGGTTTCTATTTTAATTTAATTTTGTATACAGCAACTGGACCAAGTTTTTTTTGCTTCTTTTTTTTTTTTTCTTTTTTTTTTTCTAATCCAGTAAGTAACCACAAATAGAGAGGTTTTTTTCTTTAAGTACTACAATAGGCTGGCTGTATTTCCCATTTAGACCAGTTTTATTTTCCCAGCAAAGCACAGCAGACAAACTGGATTTTTGCTGTACAAGGCACTAAACTCTTACTTTGGTTTTTTTTTTAATTCTCCCATGTTCATAACACAATAGAAAATTATCACAGTAATTTTACAGGCTGTCTGTAAAGGAACAAATGGAGCAGTTGAGGGGAAGTTCTTCAGGAACAGAAATATTTGTGTTTGTGGAAAGTGTTTTGGGGCAGGGCTGGGTGCTGAGGGGCAGGGGTGGGTTTGAAATGGGTGCTGAGGGTTCAGAATTGATGCTGAGGGTGCAGAATTGATGCTGAGGGGCAGGGATGGGTGCTGAGGGGCAGGGGTGGGTTTGGGATGGGTGCTGAGGGTTCAGAATTGATGCTGAGGGTTCAGAATTGATGCTGAGGGTGCAGAATTCATGCTGAGGGTTCAGAATTGATGCTGAGGGTTCAGAATTGATGCTGAGGGTTCAGAACTGATGCTGAGGGTTCAGAATTCATGCTGAGGGGCAGGATGGGTGCTGAGGGTTCAGAATTGATGCTGAGGGGCAGGATGGGTGCTGAGGGTGCAGAATTGATGCTGAGGGTTCAGAACTGATGCTGAGGGGCAGGGATGGGTGCTGAGGGTGCAGAATTGATGCTGAGGGTTCAGAATTGATGCTGAGGGGCAGGATGGGTGCTGAGGAGTGGCCCAGCTCCAGCCCTGCATGACTGGACCGAACCACCTCCTGCACTGGGATCCAGCCCCCGTCCTGGTGCAGGGGACCTGGGGATGAGGAGATGCCTGCAATCAGCAGTGGGTCTCTGATTGCTGCCCTCTAGATTTTTTGTGTCGTTGGCTGAATCCTGCCCCTGTTGGGCTGGGAATATTTGTTCCTCACAGCGCCAGGGTCAGAGGTGAGCCCCACACCCATTTTCAGGAGCAGGGCCCACCCCAGCAGTGCGTCCTGAGCAGATGCTGAGCCCGGAGCAGGCTGGCAGCCCCTCCCCAGCCCGCTGAACCCCAGCAAATGCGCTGCAGAATGCTGGGAAGGCGAACAAGAACAATGGGGGAGATAAAATAACCCTGCCTTCCAGTCCCTGAAATAGCAGCTCCAAGTCTAGAACTTGCCTCTAAGATATTACAAGAACTTTGCCAAGTAGCACATGAGAAAATAGAGCCCACAGCCATATAGTAAGCAAAAAAATTCTGTTTGAGTATTGACATGACAGTTTTTGAAAGTTCAAGCAGAAAACCAATTATAATGAGCACTGAAAAGCCCGAAGCCCTGCTGTTCAATAAATAAAAAAGTACAACAAACTATTTTCCAAAAAGGTTCTAGAGAGTTTCTTCTTGTCCCACTACTTACAATATGATTACATAAATAGTCTCTATTTGCTGTTGAATTGCCAGGCAGCTGTATTAAAGTACAAATCAAATCAAGTCAGGATTAGAAAGTAAAAGAGCATGGTTTAAAGTAATCTATCCCCCAGGAACTGTGCTCAGATTCATCAAACAGAGCTTAAAGTACAGTATATCTTATACCCTTGTGTTTCCATGCTGCACTGCTGCACAACCAGTTATTATTTTTGATATCCAGAGAATGTTGCTCGTAGCTTTGGAAGGCTCACTGGCTTATTTAAAGTACCAGAAACCTTCTCTGTCACTTATTATTATTTCTCTTGGTTAAGATTCATGAGGAGGCCGTGAGTGTGGAAGGCACGGAGCTGCTTTATTGATCGCATTGTATTTGCCTCCCCTGAATTACTCGAAATCTGCGCCGTGGATAAAGGAATGATGTGTTTTCCCCCGCTCCTGCTGATCTGCAGGTGCAATATTTTTAAAAGCTTAAGCCCTGTGCGTGGTTCTGCCTCATCAGCAGAGTTCCCCTCCCGGGCTGGAGGGGCCCTGGGCCCTGGAGCCAGGTCAGTGATCTTTAGGTGAGCAGAGCTCTGACACCAGGGTCCCTGATCAAACAGATTTCTGCTGCTTCGGGAGCACAACTGGCTTTCAGAACGAGTTCCAGTCACACAGCGAGCATGGCTTGATAAAGCTTTTCTGTGTCCCTGTCTTGAGCCTCGGGAGTGCGAGATCCCCTTTGTGCAGAGCCTGCGCATGGAAAAGGATCCCCGAGTGGCAGAGGAGGAGCAGAGCCATGGTCTGTCCTGTGTCACTGTCCCACGAGCCTGGGACTTGGGCAGAGCATCCTGGAGTGGCAGAGCCATGGTCTGTCCTGTGTCATTGTCCTATGAGCCTGGGACTTGGGCAGAGCATCCTGGAGTGGCAGGGAAAGGGCAGAGCTATGGTCTGTCCTGTGTCATTGTCCTACGAGCTTGGGACTTGGGCAGAGCCTCGGTCACTCCTGATGGCCAAAAGGCAATGTGCAGCAATGACAATTCCTAGGGATGAATTGGAGTTAAAAAATAGCCTGGCTGGATGCTCAGCAGCTGGTGGGTAACAGATAGTTCCATAATCCTTCCCTGAGGACACCATGGGGTCTGGGTGCACCAGGGGTCCCTGGTGACAGCTCTTTGGGCTCAGAAGGGGGTCCTGGGGCAGGGCTGGCTCTGGGCTGGGCTGTGGCTGCAGGGTCCTCCTGCCTTGTCCTGTGGCTCAGCACAGACTGCTGGGTGGAGCAGGAAGAGGAGCTGGGGCATTCCAGACGTGACTCCTGACAGGGAATTCCTGCCTGACCCGGTGGATCAGGGAGGCTCTTCCTGCCTGCCCTCCTCAGCACAGAGCAGGAGCACTGGCAGTGTTGTGAGGAAAGGGCTCTAAGCAGAGCCAGGAGAGCTGGAGGCTGGATATTAGGAAGTTTTTCCTCAGGGAAAGGGCTGTCAAGCATTGGGCAGGATGCCCAGGGCAGAGGTGGAGTCACCATCTCTGGGAGTGCTCAAAAGCTGTGAGTGTGGCTCTCGAGGACAGGGGCTGGTGCTGGACACAGTGCTGGTGCTGGTTGGTGCTTGGACTTGGTGACCTTAAAGGACTTCTCCAACCTTCCCAATTCCCTGGTTCCATGGTTGTTGCCACTCTGCTGGGGAAGATGATCTTCCATTCAGCACAGGGCAGTGCTGTGACTGCACAGGGAGCCTCCATCAAAGAGGTTCAAACAGAGCCATCAAAATTAAATGTACTGCTCGTTTTTGGCTGCTGTGCCCTGGGCTGGGGACGAAGGGCAAGGGGTGACAGCGAGCACTTGTTGCAGCACTTTCCCTGAAGTTCTGTCCTGGGGGGTGCCTCCCTTCTGTCATTTGTGGCTTTTGCTTTGGGTTCCCAGGGAGTGGGGAGAGAACCTTCTCCTCCTTTTGCCCTCCTCACAATCCCACAAATTGCACGTCTTTATCCCTGCTCCTGCAGAAGCTGGCCCTGGACAGCGCAGCCTGCGTGGTTATATAAATGTTAGTGGGTTACAGATGAGCCCCTTCCTCATTCCCTCTCCTCTGCTGAAATTGCTCTGAACAATTTTGGGGGAATCTTTTAATGAAGTATTGATTTTTATCAAGCACATCAAACTAAAGGTAAATGTACCACCGTGTCATGTTTAAGATAAACAATACAAAAAACCCTGAGCCCCAGTATATTACAGATAAACTAAGATAAATGACTTAAGTGCTCAGTTTGTGGAGTAAATTGAAACCATACATCACAGGCTTTCATTATTTTATATTATAAATACTGTAAAGAGTAGGAAAGATGATTGAACAGTAATACAAAATTAGTACTAATTGTCATGACTCCCTTGATGAGGAAATGTGCTTTTAATACAAATAATGCGGAGTAATCATTATAACAAAAGTTAATTTTTTATCGCCCGTGATTGCGGGGTGATAATCAGAGGACTCTGACATCCATTAAATTGCCCTTCCCCGATCCCACATGAAGAAATGAAGGGATCTGTGTTAATTTTCAGGCTCCCTTTGATTGGGTGAACCTGTCTCCGTGTTGTGTGACACTCCTGCCACAGGTCATTGCCTGGTGCAGTGTACCATGAAACAAACAAATAGAAAAAGGCACCTTCTGGCACTTTAAGTTTCGCTGCCATCTGACTGCAGCCCCGGTAGGTTGAAATGATGAAAAGCACAGCCTTGGAAAAATCTTCCTATGGTTAGATTGGGAAAAATGAGTATGATTATCACATGTGCTGGGAAGGGCAGGATAGACAGCTGAAGTCATCTCAAAACTCCAGAGAGAGGAGGAAGACAAGAGGTCACAATTATATTCTGGTATCACACTCCCTTTCACGGAGATCTGATCTATTCGGTTTGTTCTTGGAGGGTGCTTAGGGAAGTTCTAATTAAGGGAAGAAAGAATTTTGACACATGTGAAGCAGAGATCAATATTTAGCACCATAATCAGCAATTCCTGATGGTTTGACAATGTCACCATCCACACTGTAACTATCCATTATTCCCGGCGAAGGGAGCCAGGCGGAGGCTAACAGGCTTACTGCAGGCTCTCATGAATCACGGCCAGCAGCGCCTCATTCACTTCTATTTGTCTTCCTTTTCATCTTCATTCATCCTTATAAAGCAGCCTGTGCTGCCACCAGCCTGGAGAGCCACCGCGGCTCCGCGCCGGGACGGGGCTGGGAACGCGCCTGGCACGGGATTGGGGGGATTCCTGTGGGATTGGGGAGATTCCCGTGGGATCGGGGAGATTCCCATGTGATTGGGGTGATTCCTGTGGGATTGGGGCGATTCCTGTGGGATTGGGGTGATTCCTGTGGGATCGGGGCGATTCCTGTGGGATTGGGGCGATTCCTGTGGGATTGGGGAGATTCTCGTGGGATTGGGGAGATTCCCATGCTATTGGGGAGATTCTCGTGGGATTGGGGCGATTCCTGTGGGACTGGGGGTGATTCCCATGGGATTGGGGTGATTCCTGTGGGATTGGGGGTGATTCCTGTGGGATTGGGGTGATTCCTGTGGGATCGGGGCAATTCCTGCGGGGTCAGGGTGATTCCTGCAGGATCGGGGTGATTCCTGTGGGATCGGGGCAATTCCTGTGGGATCGGGGCAATTCCTGTGGGATTGGGGCGATTCCTGTGGGATTGGGGCGATTCCTGTGGGAATGGGGTGATTCCTGTGGGAATGGGGCAATTCCTGTGGGAATGGGGCGATTCCTGTGGGATTGGGATGATTCCTGTGGGATCGGGGTGATTCCTGTGGGAT
>VYZP01060128.1:5601-24437 GCA_013400635.1 Hypocryptadius cinnamomeus
CTTTTAGTCTGAAGAATGTTCCATGGACAATTGTTAGCACCTAGCAGTGATGATGGTAGTTCATGCTCTTTCCTGTTGGCCCTACAGATCAAACAAGTGTTCAGAAGAGAGATACCAGCTAAAGCTACTGTGTTTTGTTTGGAATGTTTGCAATATTGCAAGGCTGCTTCTTTCAGGGTATAATTCTGTTCAGGAAATGGATGTATACACCTCAGTGAGAAGAAACAACCTGTGCTTTAGAGTCAGTGCTAAGTAGACAGCTTTTCAGTGATTCCAAGAACTTTTTTTCAGCGGGAGGAAGTCCCAGATGACTACTACAAGCACGACCCTGACCACAAGCACATCTACCGGTTTGTGCGGACGCTCTTCAGCGCAGCGCAGCTGACAGCGGAGTGTGCCATAGTGACTCTGGTAAGGGCACCTCCAGCCTTTGGAGCACCTTCCCCTCTCCTCCTTAAGGGATCCGGGCTGAACTGGCATTTAAATAGTTAACAGTATCTCATGAAACCCTATTAATGAAGGCACGGTACAGGTGAGTTCATTATAGGTTTCTAAGTAGTCACAGAAGTGATGAAATAAAAGGGCAATTCCCTTTTCTGTATATAAATATGTAATGCTTAATTACTTGCCCAATAAAACCCTGTTTGTTTCATAATACATAACTCACTGAAGAAGCTTGAGAAGAACAGAACAGTGGGATGCTAGAAACAGTGGGGTGTGCTTAGATCATACACAGATATTTTTTATTTCAGCTGTGTGAGGGGAAGGTGTTAGTTTTGAGTTCATATTAACCACAACTGTCTCAAGGGACCAAGAGTCAATCCTATAGGAACTCTAGGAGAGGATCTTTCTCTTTATTATGTCCTTCAATCATTGCCATCTTTCTACCAAACCTTTTTTTTTAATTAAGCCAAAGAGGCTATAACTTTTTCCCCAAGTGAGATGGAGGTGCTTAGAATTTAAGAACAATATTAAGATAATAATCTCATTACAATTCCTTGTTTGATTTCAGAAAGCATGATGGATTTAAAAATTTATCAATGACAGTGATTTTTCATTTACATATATATATTTGTGTGTGTGTGCGTATATGTATATGAAAGAAAATTTCAATACCACAACGTGTATAATTGCTACTTTAGACTGTCTCTCAAACTGCACTTTGTTGCACACTAAACTTCAGTCTTCATTGTGGCTTCTTTCTGAAAAACAGTGTGAAAGGAGAACAGAACTGTCACCAAAAGACAGTACAGCAATTAAGCAAACAGCTTGAAGGACTCTCTTTAATAAGGAAATGAGTAATTTAAAAAGCTGAATATTTACAATTATTGAAACTCTGAAAGTAGTTGGAGGTTTTTGCTTTTTCAAAGACAGGCAAGCAATCTTGACAGAACAAGATGACAGGTAACCCTGGGCAAACTATGTGAAGTGTTTACAAAAAATTGAGTTAGTTTTTAAAGTGAATTTTACCACTAGATGGCCCTGTTATTATAGGAACACCTTTAGGCTATTTGAAGGCTACAAGCCAAGGATGGGAAGAAAGCATGGAGAGAACTCAGTGACAAAGATTAATCCTTCCCTTAGACCTTAATAGGTCAAGCTTCCCTTACCCACTAATTTATCTGAAGCTACATTAGAAATTTGGATTCAGATGAGGGAATATAAAATTAAAAACAATTTCTATTCAAATTTGAAAGTGCTTATTTCTTACTACATGGATCATTATAGGAGTGTGAATAGTAGAGAACTTTCAAGGAAGAGAGAGATTCAACATCCTTGAGTTGGTTTGAGATCTCATGGGAGGAAAAGACCAAGGCACATCTTTGGACCTGGGCATGTCTCACTGCCTGAGCAGTTGGTGATGGAAATGAAGGGATTGTTCTATACAGAGTGAGACAGAAATAGCACTAAAGGCCTTTCACTGTGGAAATACAGCGATTAACACATCTTTGTCCTATCACTAGAGATCAAATGCAGGTTTTAGCACTTCCTGTTAAGCTACAAGTGCTGAACCTTAACCAGGATGAAAGGCTAATGTGATGTGATCTGCTATGCAGGTAGGCCCTAGTGAGAACCTGCCAGTGAGTGTGACGGGGTGACAGAGCTGTAGCAGTGTCTCCCTGAAGGAGCAGTGCTCATTGCTCAGAACTCTCACCTCACTAGCTATTGTGTACCCTGGTTGTCCAGCTCTTGGGAGAAATTAAAAAATGGAACCTGTAGCTCCTGAAAACTTGGATTCTTAAGTGAAAATAGTAATCACTGATACTTATGTTGACACACTTAACAGTAATAAATAGTCCTCTTGGACTGGCATGTTTGCTGCTGAGCTCTGCTCCAGGTCTTAATTACACACATATAATTGTGGGGTTTTGTTGTTTGGTTATTTTCCCTTCTTCTTTGTATAGGTTTATTTGGAAAGGCTTTTAACCTATGCAGAGATTGACATATGCCCTAGTAACTGGAAGAGGATAGTCCTAGGAGCTATTCTGCTGGCTTCTAAAGTCTGGGATGATCAAGCTGTGTGGAATGTGGATTATTGCCAAATACTGAAGGACATTACTGTTGAGGACATGTAAGTTGCAAGGTTTGGGTAGTCTGCAGTGGTGGGGTTTTTTTGTATGTGATTTTTTTTTTTTTAAATTTATGTTTTTTTAAATAGCACGTGATCATTCTGAAAAAAAATCTCTGTGTTGTTATTTTATATACATTTTTATATATAAGGTGTATATTTAGTGTCTGGCCTCATTCTCTTTTTTACCTCAAGGAACTTTGGATAATTACCCTACATTGAGACAAGTCTCTATTAATAATTTTAATGACTTGCGTGAGTGACTTCAAAGTTACTTCTTAATCTCAGTGATGAGCCATGGAACTAAACTGCCCAATTTATAGTCTTATCAAACGGTTTGTTAGAAGGAAAAAAAAAGTGAACTAAATTTGTCCCCTGCCTTTTCTGTTTTAGAATTTGAAGAATTGCATGGTAAACCATAACTTGGGACTTTCATGTGTGCTTGTGTATCGAGTTAAGGCATAAACATCTCAAGGTCTGCACTCTAGTGCTGCTGGCCAGCAGGTGTTTGTATGGGTAGCTGTGGTTGCCCATGTTACACACAGCCCCTGCTACAGCTTATCCTCTCTGGGCAGGTTCTTAGATGTGCTTGCAGAGCTGAAAACAAAGGCCTCAGTCTTATTACTGCTTGTTTTTGTAAGGCTGTTCCTTAGATGTATTTTTGTCTTAGATGTCCATTTCAGTTTTTCAGAAATTTTGAATCTGCTCTTTTCTTGCTGCACTCAGCTTAAGGCAGATTCTGCCTTAAGGAAGATACTCATCCTCATGGCTTCAGGCTCATACTTTGGGCTGGAGGTGTGTTTATGTGAACTGTAGTTGGCCCATTAGGTTTTCTGTTAAATTCCTTCTCACAAAGTTCTATCTCAGAGCTTTGAAACGTCAATATTTTTGTTTTAATTCTGTTTGCTAGCTTGTTCTCCTGTTTCTCTTATTATCACAGGTAGAAATTATACAAGTCCAGCTTAAAGCACCAGGCTTTCTGGCCTTGCTTTTATGAGATGCTTTGTGTGTGAGTTTAATCACAGTGCTGTGCTCTGAGCATGTGTGCAGGCCTGTGCAGTGACAGCCAGTTGTAGCACAGGAGCAGACTGAGCTGGCAGAGCTCTGCACGCAGCACTGGGAGGCTGCCTGTGTCATGGGACAGTGTTCTTGCCCCAGGCTCTCTTCCCTGGATCCAGCCCAAACTAATGTTTCAAATGCAGTAAGTAATTATTCACTTGGGACTCTTTAGGAGGAGGAATATCTAGTTTTCTTCCTTTTAGGTAGGGGCTGTATTTCTGAAAATGAGGGACTTTTCTGCACCAAAATAATTTTTATTATTCAAATTATTTCACATCTCAAACAGCAACCACTGTTACTTGTTTTATACATACTCCTTGCTTGGGAGTTCTTTGTCTCAAAATGCAGGACATTTTGAGACAAAAATGCTAGCCCTGCTTTCAGGAAAGCATGATTAGTGATTTTATACAATGTACATCTCCACTTAGCCTGGCCCCGAGTACTCGTCTATCTGAGGAACATCCTTTAAGCATTGCTGCAAATAACTCTGAGATGGCTGAAGTGGGGTCAGCAAAGCCAGAAGCACTGGAGAGTACATCTTGCTCTTTTTGATGTCTCTTCTTCTAGCCCTATTTGGGGCAAATCAAATTGATAGCACAGAAAATATCTTTAACAAGCAGGATATTTATGCTCTATTGCCAGTGCTGGGTCTCTTGAAATTGTCAGTACTTGCATTTTCAAAGCAGTGATGGTGGTAAGGAAAATAGATGGAATTTAGGCTTTTTTTTTTCTCCCCTCCAATTTGAGGATGGGATTTTTGTAATCCTATCTCATTTGAGATTATTTAGACCTTTGAATTTAGGTATGGGCAGACACTGTACTACCCCATTCCTGGCAGTGGCACAGGGTATTCATCCCAGGCTCTGCAACTGGGCAGACTTCACCACTCCTTGGCGGGATAACGTCACCATTACTGGGACCTTGGAAAACTGCTTCAAATACTTGGCAAAGTTGTTTTAAATTTACAAGCCTACTTTCAATTCATGGTTGGTACATAGTTATTGTGAGTTTTAGTAGTTGCAGTATTTTTAAACCAGTCATTTGATAATGAGTATTCCAAATACAAGAGTTAGTGAGAGAAAATAATTGGCAAAGGATTTCAGTCACAGTTGCATTTTAATGTTGGAGATGGCTGGTGATGCTGCCAAAACATCCACCCAAAATCCCAGCAGCTCTGCAGCTAAAGACAGCCTGGCAGGACTCTACCAGGTGTCACTCCCTGGGTGGGCCGTCCCTCTGCAGGAACAGCCCATCCACAGGAACTGGTGGCAGGTTTTGTTTGTGAGCTCCTGTGAACTCTGCTCTTGGCTCTCTCTTAGAATGATCTCACTAACTTGACAGATGCTCTTGTTGAACCACTGCAAGCCAAGCACAGGGGCTGCACCACTCTGGAACTGGCAGAAGGTTTTAGATCTGATTGAGTTCACCCAGTTTGCAAATGTCTCTGTGTGTGTGTGTGTGTGTGTGTGTGCGTGCTTACAAGCCAGGCACCCCTTGTGAAGGCAGCAGGGCTGCACCTCCTCCCCACCACACTCTCCCCCCACTGCTCAGAGTTGTGCTGGCAGTGCCCCCAACAGCTTTGGGTTTTTTTAGGAGCTGGGGGCTCTCAGGTTCTGAAGGGATACAAGATCCAAGCCTGGCAATGGCCTCATGTGGTCATTTGCCTTTGCCTCATCCTACTCAACATAGCTGAAGTGTTTATCTTAGTTTTTCTATCACAAGCCCTTTTCTATTTGCCCAAGGCAAAGGTGGGTTTTTTTAATGAAAGACATTTTTCTTTTGGGTTTTGGGAGATAGTTTTTTTGTTTGTTTTACTTATTTCTAATGGGAAAAAAAAATCAAAGGAAATTCATTTGACATTTGGAAGTCATCCTTTGTCAGAACTTGCTAGCTTTGATGAGACCGAATCCATAATTGCTGAAAAATTAACAGTACAGCTGCTAATCTTGCCATGATTGTTTGTAAGGGGACACATGCTGTTCATTCTTTAGGCTACATATATTTGTAAATAAGGCACAAAAAAACATGGGCATTATCCTTTCCCAGGTTTTAAACCACTGTTAATAGACTTGTTAATCCAATGAAGAATTGTATTTTTACAGAATTAAAATGTATTAGCCTAGCGAGTACAAAAGGGGCAGTGAAGAGCATTTACTTACAGGGTAAATCAAGCTCTGATCAGCTGATCATCAAAACATTATCTGATTTACATTTCTATAGGCTTATGACCATATGAACAGGAAATTAATTTTGGCACTCGGTTCAATGATACTCCAGTCTGCTATGCTAGAAGGAAACACAAAGCTGCTATTCATATTGAGACCCATCACCCAATACAGGACAACACAGATGATTCCTTGATTTATTTGCCCCTGCACTGATGGGTAAAGCATCCATTTTAAAAGCTCCCAAAAAAGCAGTAACAGCCTTGGCACTGACTTGGTGCAACTCATCCTCTGCTGTATTCACAGTTGACCTGTACAGCTGCTAAATTCTGTTGGAACAGATTAGCTGCCTGTAGGGGCTGTTGTTGAGTTGTTGTTGAACTGAATCGCTGGGTTTGAGTACCACCAGTTTCTTTTTAGGTTAATTTGTGAAACATTCGTTTTCCTCTGTAGAACATCTCTGCTTTAGCTGACCACATTACAGTAGCTGAAGCAGTTTTTTTTCATGTCATGGCACTCTCCACACTTTCCTCCAAGTATTTTGCCCAGTGAAAACAGACAAGAGTAAAAACTGGACAGTGCCCTTTGACATAGTACTTTGTTATCCTGCCTAATGCTATTGAGGAGAAAATTCCTTCTCCCACCTAATGCTGCTTATTTATTTATTTATTGGAGATGAATCCATGTTGCTTCAAGAGGCTTTTTTCTGTGAGATAATAGCAGCAGCTCTTCATAGATCCATTTGTTGCCGTGGTGATCTGCCTACTCCTTTTGTTAGTCCGCCTCTGCTTCAATAAACCCCCTTCCTGTTATCAGCCTGGTGAAAATGTCTGCAAGTTCTTCAGAGCTAATAAACAGCATACATCATTCCTTTCATCTGATCACTATAGTGTGGGGCCGTATGAGAGTGAGAAGGGCGATGAATTGTACAGCTGCACTAATGGAACTCGGCAGAATGAACGTCCCCGCTCTGCTGGGCGAGCGCGCGACAGGGCACTGCCTTCCGAGCCGAGCCGGAGGTGCCCGGCCTCAAAAGCTGCACCTTGTTTGGAGCACCAGGGAATGACCTGTCTCTCCAAACTAATAATGCAGGGCTCTCGGTGACCTGTTTCAAAGTTGCTGGGTTTAAAACAAGCTTGAGGTCTCTTCGGTGTTTTCAGCCAGCTAAAACAATCTTTTTTTCCTTTGTCTCCTGTCCCTTACGCCTCCTAGGAACGAGATGGAAAGACACTTCTTGGAGCTACTGCAGTTTAATATCAATGTTCCTGCCAGTGTTTACGCCAAATACTACTTTGATCTTCGCTCCCTAGCAGATGACAATAACCTGAGCTTTCTGCTGGAGCCTCTCAGTAAAGAGAGAGCACAGAAGCTGGAGGTAAATGGTCTGAGAGTGGCTGAGCAGGGGACTCCTCTGTCTTGTATGAGTAGTAAGAGCATCTGTTGCTAATCATGTTAAGTGGCAGTTAGAAAAACTAAAAAGCTTTTAGATTAGTGTATTACAGGGTAATTTAACCTTTTTATAAATACAGTTAGCACTTCTAAAACCATGCATAGGCTAAGCTAGAATTCTGAGGAAAGGAAGGATTTTGGAAGAGGTTACAAAAGTCTAGCAGATAGCAAAATAAAATGGATGTTATTTTGGGAACCGTAGTTCAGCTAGGCTACTTAAGATTGAAAGGATTAGTGTCATATGTAATGGATTGTCTGTCCTTCCCTGGTGACAGTCTGTATTCCAAGCACCTAGAGACAGTCACACTCAGACCCTTCTAAATACCACCAGCTGAAGGTTTCCCACTGCATCCCACTGCACAGCTGCTTTTCGATTTAGAGGGAGCACTCTTACTGCTCTCATGGTTTAATAAACAGTTTGTCTGGGGGCAGCTGCAGAAATAAGTTGTGGCTTCCCACCTCTACAGAGAAACGTTGCTTTAAGATGAACTTTTGGAGTAGCCCCTTGTTGGGAACCCTTCAGAATGCCCAGAGGAGTGTAAGTGCAGATTACTGTCCCCCAAAGGCTGCCCTTGTGGGGAGGCCCCGCAGCCTTCTTGGCACAAAGGCTCATTTTAAGAAATTTTAATTTCTACAGAGTCAGTCTTCCTAGTTGGTGGAGATATGTAAGACATTTTGAAAATATACAAATTACCTGGGTTCCCAGGGAAATTTCTTGTTGGATCAATGCAACCTTTCATCTGTCCAGGTTTAATTGATGACTCTGCATGTTGTTTTGTTGACCTTTCAACAAAAGCCTTACCACAGGCCCTGTACACACGGATACCATAGTCCCTTTCAGAGAGGGGTGTGCTGCAGATTCTTGGCTTATATTGTTCCATTGTTCACCCCCAATAATTCTGCCAAGGGCTAGGGATTTTATTTTGTCCCATAAGTGCCTGGACTTCAGGAGTAAGTGGGATCCCTCCTGCTCCTTTGGAATGAGAAGTATGATATGCCTATGAATTCCTCTATTTAAAGTTAAGCAATGCAGCTCTTCTGCTTTGTCTCACCCTTGTTACTTGCACTTTAAGCTAACACTGTCACTAATTGTAAATGTGGTTGTAGGGCAGTTCATAGTCCACAGGAAATTGTTTACTGAACTGCTCAGTGCCAGGGCATAAGTGGATGATTTACAGATTGTGAGCCTGTTTTGTTTCTTCTTTCTTAGTATTGGGGGCTTGGGTATTTAAAACCAGAGTAATTTTCAGACCACTATGTAATTTGCTATCATGCACTTACTAATGCATGTATATTGGACACTTTGGGGTTTAATTCTAAAATGTGATAAATATTTAGACTATTTGCTAAAATTTTTAATTCTGCTTTTCAGTTAGAAGCATACAAGCAGCTGATAGGAGCCTGTATAAAGCAGTGAATTAGTGAATTCCAGAAACTGAAAACTGATTTACTCCATATGGGCAACTAGGGCTAAATATGTCAACACAGGTTGCCGTGTGATTGATGTGCTAGCATTAAAGCAGGATGGAGAGTCTGTCTGGTCTTGCACCAGGAGCTCCTGCCGCCAGTGTCTCAAAGAATGCCACTCTTGAGCCAAATGCATGCCTCCAGAAGGTCAGCAGAAATAAATGTAAATAATTATTTTAAAATACACTTAGAACTTTATTCATGCTCAGAGTGCTTTTCACCTTTTGAACTTGCAGAACACTGGGCTGCGCTGAATGGGTGCTGCCTTAAAGGGAAGGTGTAGGCTTGTAGCTGATCAGAGGACTCTGAAAGTTCATCTGGTGATAGGTGGTAAATTATTAATGGAAGTAAATGTTCAGGGCTGAAATTCAGTTTGACTTTTTTATTACAGGTGTCCTTATTAATTTGCATTGATAATGCCTGAAGGCTCCAATCAGAAACAGGCCTTGCAGGGGAGGAGACACAGTATTTTTTTGACAATTGTGTTATTAGGATTTAAATAATTAGGCTTGTTACTAGAATAGCTAGATAAGCAGGGCAAAGGCAAGCCAATAAATGGATGAAAAAGCAATTCAACACTGGATTGTCTACATGTGCTAATATTTAATTGCTATAATAAAGTACCATGGCTGCCCTCCCATCTCAGATCATGGGAGTGATTCTGGTAAGAAAGAATATGTTGGGAGTGAGGGTGTAGAGAAGGTAAAGGCAAAACAGACACCCTGGTAGAAGTTCGTTTCCTTGGCTTGCTTATCCTGGGTGGCCAAGGGTAAGATGCCCGAGGGAGCACAGAAACCTTTTCTCTCAGAGAAATGCCTGTGTGCATTTTCTGCACTATTGAAATATAATTTTTTTGCTGCTGCATGCACCAGACCCAGCTGCTGGGGTGATTTTCAATGTAACTTCCACAAACTTAAATCTGAAATGGATCCAAGTTTATCATTAGATAGTGAGACTAGTAAAATAAAGAAGATACTTGCATGTGGAAACCACTCACCTTCTTTAGGTCTACCTTTCTGATGGCTCGTGTTTACCTGGGGACAGACCCCATTACTATTTTCCCTCCAGAGTAGTCCTTATTTATTGTCATTCTGGATTAAGCCAGAAGTGTCACTGCTGCAGAGCACCTGTGCTGTTGGAATTGCACTTGTAAAACCTCCCTTGGAACATTCAAACTTTCCTAATGGGAACTTTCCATTTTGTGTCTGTCTGCTGTGCCCAGGCAATCTCCCGGCTGTGTGAAGACAAATACAAAGACTTGTCAAAAGCTGCTATGAGACGATCTTTCAGTGCTGATAACTTAGTTGGTATCCGCCGTTCCAATGCCATCCTCTCCTGAGGAGAGAGCAAGGTGCAGCACCAGGAAGCAGCATCCACAGGAGCCGGAGGAACGCGCCACTCCACGCAGCAAGCCAGCGGTGATGGTGTCTTCCAGCAAGGGCAAGAGAGAGAGTCAGCCAAGGGAGCCCAGGGCTTGAGGAACATACTTGGTGCAAAAGACAAGACCTTTGTCAAATCAGCTCTCTCCTCCTTCTAATGTATCCAGAGGTGCAAAAACAAACTTATCTCCTTCTCTCCCCCACAGATGTTTGCTTACTATGTAGGCCTATAGCTGTGAACTCTTGAGGTTTTTAATAATAAGTAGTTTTAAATTTTAGAATTTAAACACTAACCACATGACTATAGTTACAATGTTCTTCCCTCCTCCCCCCTGTCATCCAGAGTCTTCACTGCATTTGTATTTCAGGTCAATGCAGTGTTAACAAAAACAACACGTGGGACTCTTAAAGTATAAAGCCACTCTGGAGCTGAAAACAGTAGCATTGACAAGTGTTGATGGCTTTTCCCTGGTTTGGCTACTAAAAGCTGCTATTATTGGTGATGTGTTCATACCAAGAAGCTGCCCAGCAGGAAGGAATTCCATCTCTGCACCCACAACTTCACTCCAGTAAAGATTGTCAAAAGACTTTGAATGTTTTGACTGGGGGCAGAGATACGGTGTTATGTATTGTTAAAATGTATAGGGTCCATGCTGCATTTCTTGTGAATTATGGTGCTTCTCTCATTTTCTAATACTTATATTGCTCTGGAAGAGATGTAATCTGTGTATTTTTCTGAGGCATTGAATGAAAAAGTTGGTCTGGAAACACCATCACCATCCCAAACAGTGTAGCAATCCAGTGGTGAATGGCGTGTGTGCAGCACTGCTTCTCTGAGTTCTACTGCAGATCTCTTGTGCTATATACAGTGAGTTCCTAAAGCTGATAGTGTGCATCCATCTGGCTCTCCTTGGGTTTCAGTTTCCTGGGAGGAAGTTACATTCATTATGAGACAATAATGAGTTTGGGAATCCTGGACTACCTATCAAGGTAGATGGAAAAATATTGTGTTCAACTGAGAATTATCAAAAAGCTTTCTATAAACCTTTTTTTTTTTCCCAAAGTGAATTTTATCTTGTACAACTGCTCTAGAGGCTTGGGGTTTGCTCTTTCTGAGACTTTAGAACAGAGCTTACTTTCAAGCTCTGAAACTGAACACTAAACAGGACAAGTATTATTGTAGACTCTTCCTGTTACAAGTCTTTGTAGTATCTTCCCTTCTTGGATCCAAATAGGTTCTAGGCAGTGTCCTAGGAGCAGATCTCCCTCCGAATGACACGGGTTTTGTGCACTTCCTCTTACGGCCAAGGCCCAGAAACTTACACTGAACAACAAGTCCATCTGCCTTTGGGACTGGGGCTGTGTGAGTGCCACCATCAGTGTGGCTGCACTCAGCTGTTCAAATGATGCATACAGCCTTTTGCAGTATGCAAATGTGCCAGCCCCTGGCTCCCAAACCCGCGGACTTGGCACTTCAGGTGTTGATCACAGTTCAATACTGAAAATAACACTACATCTTCAGGTGGTTTTCCTTTCTCATGTTTGTATTAAAAGAAAAGCTAATAAACTCTATTTTAATTAAAGTTAAAGGTGAAGGGTGTGTTCTGTACAGCTGTTGGATTCCACTGCCCCTCAAAAAAGGAGGGAAAAAAAAAAGATACCCCAGTGGTGTGTGTTAAGGCTTCTCCATTCCCCACACCAACCTGTCACCTTCATTTGGTCCCCGTGGGCCGGCAGTGTCTGGGAGCAGGCTCCTGGCAAGGGTGCAGCCCTGCATGGCTGCCCAGATCTTCCCACATGGTTTTTGGATTTAGAACTTGACTTGGGTTGCTCAAATAAAACCACTCACTGACAGTTTCTTTGCACTTCAATGGACTTAGAGTGGGGCCAGTCTTTCTGGAGGCGATTTGATGTTTTTAAGTCCTCCCTTGAGGAGCACTAAGTTGGAAGCTACAAGTGACCAGCTCCTGGATTGACTTGTGACCTAATTGCTAAGGAGCTTTGCTTCCCTCAGCATGGCCAGGTGCCTTCAGCTGTGTGGGATCAGTCTGGTGCACTCTGCTGTGGGGCTGCTCCAAAAGCAGCCACTCACTGGGAGCTGCTCAGCAGAGACTGGGGTCACTCGTTTCCCTTTTTTGCCCGATAAGATGGAGACTCTTCCTGCTGATCTGGATGGCAGGTGAATGACATCTCAAGCTGATGCCTGCTTCTGCAATACATCCTGCAGGAGACAGTTACTATGAACCTAATTTTGCTTTGACTATTACCTGGCTTTAGTTTTACTGTAGCCCAAAGCACATTGTCAATGGGATTTTGATCTATTCAGCAAATACTAAGCAGGCCTGAACTCCAGCTCAGCTTCTTAAGAGGAAAAAAATAGCAATTCTGGTACTCCTAAAAGAGTTAGATTCTGGAAAACAAAGCTAGCATATTTCTTAGCTAAACAATAAAAAGTAAACCATACAGCTCCCTTTTGAAGTGCTGGGCAGTGTTTCAGAAGGAATTGCACAGAGGTGGTTCTGCTGGACAATGAACTGTGAAGGGGAAATACCCTCCAATTTGCACTACTCTACATGCTGGCAACACTTTTCTCAAAGAGGCAAAAGAAAAATTACAATCATGGTATAAATACTGAAATTACAGAGACTGTTATCAATCTCTGCTCCCAGGGAAGAGCAACTGGCTATGGGATCAATGTACCTTGTTTTTCTTAATCCAATAGCTGAATAATATTTAATCTATGTTGAGGTGACCTCTGCCTGCTTTCAGTTCCAGGGTAGCACTCCCCATCTGGCAGTAAATGCTGTTTGCAGAGACAATAGCTGTGTTATGGCCCAGCAAGAGTGATGTGAGCACCAGGCAGACTAGCAGGAGCAGCGTGTGTTAGCAGTCAGCAGGGGCAGGAGGGCATGGAGGTGTTAGTGGGCTACAATCCGACCCCTTCCCTTTGTGTACAGGGACTGTGTATTTTGTTTCCAAGGGAATTTTATGAGAACTACTTCAGTTTGGGTTTGGCAGTTAAGAGGACAGGCACTTGAGGGATGGAATAAATGTCAAGACCACTGCTCCTGGATAAGAGTATAGGTGTCAAGCATACCCTGAGCAAGCAGAATTGGACAGAAGAGCCATTGAGGCAAGAGCTTGCACAGAAGGTTGGCAGGAGTGCTCAGGGCAGGGTGAGCTGCTCTGTTCACAGCGCAGCACTGGGCAGGCTGCAGTCCCCATCCTGCCCTGGGATTTCCCACAGCACCTCGTGCAGGACTATCACACAGAACTGGTATTCCATATCATTACCTGGGAAAACTGTCCTTGCACCAAATAAGCTGTTTGTCAGCATAGAGTGAGTTACAGAGTGCTGCCAAAGTGATTGTAGTGCCCCTACTAACACCCACCCCCCAATGGACTGGCAAAAGAGCACTTAAATGGCAGAGCATGGGCCTGTTTGTCTCAGCATTAGGAAAGCCTCAGGCTGCCTTCACAGACAAGGCATTTTCTAGGTGAAATAACCACTTTGGCTCTTGATCAATATTAAAACCTATTTGAAGAGCCACATGGTCCCCATGCCATCAGACAGTGCCATTCCCCATGCCGCCCAGCCTGAACTTGTGCTGCATTTGCACCGTTCAGCCCTAGGGAAGCCAGTGACAGTCTTGAGGGTGGCTTAAGTTGCCCAGGTGGAACCTGGAGAGCACAGGAGCACAAGCATTAGGCCAGCTGTGTGGGATCATGTGTGTGCTCACGGGAACACAGCCCTGCAGGTGATTCACACACTGCCTGCAGGAGAGGCCCTTCCCTTGCTCGGAAACAGTGGCTTGAGGTAGGCGGCGGATGGCAGTGCTGCCAAACTCCTGTTTACCGAGGAGCTGAGGACACAAGAGCTTCCTGGCAGGCAAGAATGACAAGGCTGCCAGCAAGGTGCTGGAGTTACTTCCGGGAGCAGGCAGTGAGTGTCCACAGCTTCTTGAGAAGAATCTGATGCTGAAATGGTTCATGTCCCCTCCACACCCCAAAACTGCTGCCCTTCAAGTGATAGGATCAGCCCCAATGGTGTGCTCTGCCTGTACTTGAGCATGGGGGGCAGATCCCTGCAGAATCAGGTGAGTCAGGCTGTGGGACTGTCAGGTTTATCACTGTGTGCTGGAATGCTGCTTCCAGGTAAGAGATCCTATCTGGTGGGACCTGGTGTGTGCCTACACACCTAACTAGATAGCAGAGTCCTGCACCATTAGTCACCACGGAGCCAGCCTTAACCCCTTGCTGTCCCTCCCCAAGTGCTCCTCACAGATGGAAACACGGCCACCCAAACGGATCAGTGTGCAGCATCCTGCTTGGCTAGGAGCTGTCATCTGCTTGGCCTTAGGAGTACCAAAGGGCACCTCTTCAGGGCCTGATCTCAGCACAGGGCAAGGGACACGTACTGTGCAAAGTGCAGAACGCCAATAAAAGTTGATAGTTAACCCACTTTCAGCAGCAAGGCGTGACCTTGGCCCGTCAGGGAAGTCACTGTCATCATGGTCACGGGCACAGCCAGCACGGCCGCCCCCGAGCACAGAACCCTGCTCAGGGCAGAGCCTGGCACTGAGGGCACGGACGTGTGGCATCCTCCGTGCCAGGGACAGCGCTGCGTGGGGCTCGTGCACATGGAACATGCTATTCCTGTGCCACGCAAGTGCAGTTGCCTCACCAGTTCCCCACGATCCCCAGCGATAAGAGCCCTGCTTGGCCCTCCAGCACACGCCTCCCCCTCCCCCCACAGGTAAGCTTTTAAGGTAATAAACACTCTAAGAGAAGCAGAAGTAAAGAAAACAACACACACTATTTTTTATCCTCATAAATAACTAATCTTGATACTTCTCTTTGAATAAAATTTCTTCAGCTTTTCACATAATATAGTACAGTTATTTAAGCAACATTGAACAGCATGGGTAACGGAAGAGGCAAAACCCAACATGTAAATTGGCTACAGCACACAGGGCACACGGCAACAGCTACTTCCCCCTTCCTGCCACTTGTTGCTGAGAAGCCAGGCTCTAACACGAGTTGATTGTATTACCCTACCATTACATCAAAGCTGAAAATGCTCTCGCATTTTTCAATAGGCAACGGTTTGTAGCTAATCTCAGATCTCTTTACACAGTCAGTTGCACTTTGGAAAAAACAAAAACAGCAAAATACCACCTGTGACATGGTTTTGTTCATTGTATTGCATGATGTGTGTTTAGCTGTATCTACAAAAGGCACTATAGAGAGAGGAGTCCAGCAAGGTGCGGACTGGAGGAGGTTGGAATCATTTAATGCCCTGGATTACAGCACGAGACTACCCACGGTGTCTCTGCGCCTGACCTGCCTCGCTGCTGAGAACACACCTGTCCCTAACCTGTATCAAAGGTCACTACGGCTTCTTTATGTACAAATTAGGCTATAACACAATTATTTACAGTGTGTAACACTATATGGTGCAATTCTGTCCACAATAAAGCACTCCAACATGCTGGAGGGGGTGAGCCCTATTGCAAGAGTGCAGATGGGTGCAGCTGAACAGTCCCTGGTGAGCCCTCCATCCTTGCACCTCTGTCTCCTCTATCCAAGACTCCCCAGAGACACTCATGCAGTACCTTTATCCGGTGATGTGCCACTTGAGAGTTCCCTCACTTCCCAGGTTTTGGTTTTAAAATGAGGTGGAAACCTTTTTGACTGAAGTGGTCCAAAGATGTTAAGAACAACCTCATATCCTTGCAGTCCTGCAGGAGCAAAGCCAGCAGTTGTTCTCCAGTGCTTGAGCAGCTGGGTCACAGTGCCACGCTTGAAGGAGAGCAAAAAGGACTCCAGTAACGGCTGGGTAGTTACATACATCACCTGCTTACGGCAGGCGGAAAAAAAAAATTAAAACCCAGGTGCTTTCACAAGCTGGAGCCCCTTACCCTGGCTGCATTTAGTGACTTTGACAACAGGCCCCCCCCCCACCCCATTATTCTACTTACTGAAACCCAGCTGTCAGCACTGCTTAACGCCAGGCAATGGTTCTGTCAGTGCTCAGCTGCTGTCTGATCTAGGGACGTGAAAAAGGCTTGGGAAGTTGGAGGAAAAGAGGTATGAGTGCTCAGCTAAGTTTTCCTAAATTAACTGCTCCCTCTCAAACCTGGTACTCTCTCTAGCAGAGGCAGAGCTTTGAGAAAAGCAGCAACAAGTATTGAAGCTGACTGACTGGAAAACCCAGCTGCTGCTCCAGAGAGACAGCCTGCCACCTGGCTGGGACACCCCCGTGCAGTCACTGCTCACTGCAGGCGTGCAACCACCCTTTGAGGGCTGGTTGTGCCACGCTCAGCTGCTGTGCCACATGCCACAGCTGGTGGGCAGGACACAGGGCCTGCCTCCCTCGCCCCAGGTAACCCACACGGGACAAGGGGGACTGAGGAACTCACCCCACTGCAGAGGCGAGGGCGTGAGCAGCACCAACCCTTCCCAGGGCACAGGGCAGCGCAGGAGAGCCCCACTCTCGGTGCCAGAGCCAGCGGTGCCAGGGCTCCTTGCAAACCCCGTGCTGGGCCGGCAGCCTCACTGCCTGCACAGCCCCTTGTGCAGCCCCCCGGGCTGAGTGGCTCCATGGGAGTGCAGCTGGCTGCCCATTGCAGAGCAGGGAGCCGGTGCCACCCAGCTGAGCCCACCCAGCCAGCTCCTGCCCGGCCTGAGCCCCTGACTGAAGGGAGCCGGATGTGCTTGCCCAGGGCAGAAGGGACCGAAGAGGATCACCTGGTCCCTGCCTGCCCTGCAGACAGCTGGGACCCTGTCCCTGTGGCAGGTCCTCCCCACGGCCCCTTCCTCCTGCACTGCCACCACCCATGAAGCCCCCAGCCTGCACAGCTCCTCCCCTCCTGCTCAGTGTGCTGCTGCCTGAGCAGGGCCAGCGGCTGCCTCACACCAGGGCCCCCAGGCTTCTCCTCCTCAATATGTGGTGTGCCTGGGAGCTCTGGGGGCACGGAGGGCAGTCTCCTGCTCTGCCCAGGTCACCCAGGGAAGCAGCACCCCCTACTAGCTCTCCCTGACCCACTCTCTGGGCTTTAATGAGGGGCTCAGTGGCAGTGCCAGACCCCACCTGGGGTTGGGGGCCACTATCTGCCCTGCCTGCTACAGCTCTGCCTTTCACCCTGGCACCAGCAAGACCTGCCCAGAGGCTAGTTGTGGGACACAAATCAGTGCTTGAGGGCTGACTGCCACCTGATCGGCCCACAGGCAGCAGCATCCCAGGACCCCAACCAGGATGTGGAACCCCAAATGGGGCATACATGGCAGTGCCAGGCTCCAGACCACCCCGTCCCTCTGCCTCCACATAGTTGGCAGCACCTCCTCCTGCCCTTCCTGGCGCTGCAGCTGCTCTGTGCCCGTGGTCCCAGGCAGCACCACCTCGGTGGGGCTGAAGATGCCAGGGGTGGCCCAGCTGTCACCCCCTCTTCTGTGGCCCAGGGTCTTCACAACCCTCTCCTCCCCGTGGCTGGGGTCACCGAGGCTCCCTCTGGTCACACATGGGACAGTGGGACCTGCTTGTGGTAGGAGGCCATACTGGGCAGTACCGTCCTGCCCACCAGTGCCGGGCTGGCCTCACCATACACGGAGGCGCCCGCGGGCTTCCTGGCCCGGCAGCAGCGGGTGGTGAAGCGCCTCCAGGACTCGAGTGTCTTGCCAGACCAGATCCAGACGCCGGAGGTGATCCCCACCACAAGGCACATGAAGTACTTGAGCATGAAGACAGCATAGTCAGGCTTGGGGCGGTGAGGGTCCCCCGGGCAGGAGCAGTTCTGTGCCTGCTCCCAGGCCTCCCGGTTGTGCTGCTCGTAGATGTAGCAGGCAATGACGATGGTGGCAGGCACGGTGTAAAGCACGGTGAAGATGCCGATGCGGATCATCAGCTTCTCCAGCTTGTCAGTTTTGGTGCCGCCCTGCTTGATCACGCTGCGGATGCGAAAGAGAGAGATGAAGCCAGCCAGCAGGAAGAGGCTGCCGGTGAAGAGATAAACCACCAGTGGTGCCAGTACAAAGCCCCGCAGATTCTCCAGGCTCTGGTTGCCCACATAGCAAACCCCAGCCACCGGGTCACCGTCCACAGAGCTCAGTGCCAGTACAGCAATGGATTTGGCACTAGGGATGAGCCAGGCAGCCAGGTGGAAGTACTGCGAATAGCTGGCAATGGCCTCATTGCCCCACTTCATGCCAGCTGCCAGGAACCAGGTGAGGGACAGGATGACCCACCAGATGGAGCTGGCCATGCCGAAGAAGTAGAGGAGAAGGAAAACCACGGTGCAGAGAGCAGGGCCTGTGGTCTCGTAATGGATGTGGTGGTGCTCCGGGTTGCAAGCCACATTGGCATGCCCTGCCACCAGCCGCACGATGTAGCCCATGGAGACGAAGAGGTAGCAGGCAGAGAGGAAGATGATGGGGCGCTCAGGGTACTTGAAGCGCTCCATGTCAATGAGGAAGGTGGCCACAGTGGTTGAGGTGGAGAGGAAGCAGAGGATGGACCAGAGGCCGATCCAGAAGGTAGCGAAGGTCTTCTCGTCCTGGGTAAAGTAGGGCTGGTAGCAGGGGATGGCACAGTTGAGTACTTTCCCAGTCCTGATGCGGTTGTATAGCGGATGGGATTCCTTGGAGATGGGGATCAGGGGCGCTTTGCACTTGCAAGTCTGACCACAGTCCAGCCCTGAGAGGCGCTGCCCATCGAGTGGCGTCAGGTTTTTGGAGATGTCCTTGGCAGGG